>ML791599.1:328750-338882 GCA_009831015.1 Picea engelmannii
ACTATATAGATCATTCAAGAAATTATCAACCTAGTTAACTTGAAGCAAAAGAAAATCTAGATCTCATGATTTAAACCCTTTCAAACCCTATATTTCTTTTAGAGCAAGGTAAAGAAAAAACTTAAATGACAAGAGAGTGAGAGGAAGAAACATAAATAGATTGGTGCCTGACTTCCACTTTGGTTATGGGTGACACTAGGCCTTTTGGGGCTTGATCCTTGTATCAAGTTTTGGGATTCAAGGAAAACAGAAGGTATACCCATAAATCCCCCTAAGAGACACTTGGATGCTCCAAGATCTTGGTGGAGGGAAGAGTGTGTAACCATCTCTTCCAAGTAGTGACAAGTAGAAAAGTATCCTTCACTAAGGTGCATGTGTGATTCCTCGATCAAAGTGTTCCATCAAAGAAGTGGTTAACTGGGTCATAAACACCATGACAACCTGTAACCATTTGTAACCACATGTAACCGTCTGATATATTGCCACAACAACCTCCCACATGTGGTCCATAAGAGAGAATAAGTCACGCGTGTGGGTACAATAGTCCACCTAGGCAAGATTGTTCTCCTAGAGTAGTCCATATGGAAACTGTGATGATGTGGAATCCATGTTATTGCTCAATGCACTATTAATGATCCCAATGCAGTGTCAGGGATTGTGAGGCATGACACACGGATCCCAAGGCATAGGTGCCACTCCAAGTGCATGTACTCATATCCCAATGCAAGGTGCCCAATTATAGTGGTGGGTATAACCCCCTTACAAGTCATTAGGTGGTGCATAGATAATGATTTCTTCTAGAAACAACATAACACAAGTTAATTTTTAGGATTTACCTAAGTTTTACCATGGGAGGACAACCTTAGTGGTGCAGGCGCGTTCTGCAGGGCACGCTCGCTCACAGGATCTTCCCTTTCCTTGGCCCAAAGAACACTGACGGTCCTTCTATTTCCCTATCGAGAATTATACACCCATAGAACTCTCGTGCAATCCCCTCTCTGCACTCAGAGGATCGGACTTCATGATTTCACGAGGTCAGTGATCGAACACTATACTCTCGGATCGCGGAGACCTGACACCTCAATCAACGCTGACCTTGCCCTTACCTTCTAGGACTTCTTCTATCACGATTTCGCTACTCACAATGTCGAATACTTCGTTTTACCGACTCTCGACTCCCGATATGCCGATTACCCGACACGTGTGCGAGTTGACCTTTCAACGTTCCATCGCCTCTATTGGGAATTCAGGGTTCACGATTTCATGAATCCTGATGAAATGTTTTCACCACTTCTCACTGTGAAACTCTGATAGCTCGTGCCACCTGTCCTCCACTCGCCGACTCTACTGTGGCCCACACACTCTCCTTCAACTTTCGGGATATCGCGTATCGCTATATCGCGATTCTTGTGGAAATAATTTGGAGTTTCGATCTACGAAACCCCGATACACGATATACATGTAGATCCAACGGTCCTTGTGGCCCTGATCAATGGCTTTTCCCTCCTAAGTTTTAAACCTTCGGGAATACGCTGTTGTATCTCCTCTGCACATCCACAAGATCTAATGACTCACAGAGATTCATGGATTCTCCTCGGAGAATACAGACCGTCCATTCCTTCCAGATGAATTATGCGAAATGACCAAGTGTAGCTCCATGGAACTCGTCCGCCTGCTCGCAAACCTGCGACACCTCTTACGAATTTTAAATCGCAGCTTCCCTGTGCTATCCTTCCATGATATTCGAAGGCTGATCCCTCCTGAGCTTTCTCACGACCTTTCGGTCCTTCGGGAACCTCTTGCACACACTCCTTGCGGCAACCTTCAAACATTTTTCAAGTGTTGAAGTCTTCTGACTCTGCGCACTCCTCCAGCAGTAGTCATTCGATACTTCACTTAGGTTCACAACCCTGAGGCTCTTACTCGAACTGTGCACTCCTTGCATGGATCCTGTGCCCAACTACATCTTTGGGGCTGAATGAGAACAAAAGCTACCTCTATCTGAGCCCTCTATCGACGCACTCCTTGCGGACACTTCAACTGCACTCCTTGTAGGAATTCTCTGGCTCAAATAGAGAAACAATTGAAACTCATTCCTTCTCCCTTTCAAAATTCGAACTTAACCATGAAATCATATACACAACATATCGAAGAAAATGTATAACAAGAAAACAATCATTCATGAGAATGACATCAGTACACAGAGAACAACACAAACCATGCATTTGAATCAAAGCTTTCTTCTATTAATCCAAATATCTGTACATGGGTGTCTTTACACAACTTCTCTGTATGCCCTTCTTCCTCTTCTGATTTCAATAATAATCTTACAAATGCAAAATGAGGGTGTCTATATCCCATTTCCCTCTTGCGCTCTAAAGCTGTCTAATCTAGAATTAAAATCTTATCTTCCTGCATTAACTACTTTAAATGTCATCTGTCTACTAAGGACGAGAGCATATGGCTCAAGGTCCATTACAATATACAAGTGTGTCTCATCTTAATGGCTTCATTTAAGATGGCGCAACAATCCAAGGGAAGTTTCAAAATTTGTGCTGGCGTGTGTCCAGTTGTCCACTTGCATTCTGCGCTGGCTTGCTTGACGTGGGAGATGCTCCTGCATCATACTCCCTCGCTTGAAAACTTTCATGGGCTCCTGTCCATGAGCTCCTGTACGGTCTTCCCATGCTTCTGTATCTCTGCTTCAGTCTCCCAGCTGGCATCTTCAACTGGGTGATTCTTCCACTTGACCAGATACTCAAAATATTCTTTCCTTATGGTCTTCTTCCCACTCGTTTATCCAGTATCCGCTCCATCTGTGGCTTATCCGCAACTAGCATCTGCTTTCACCACTGGATCATTGGCTGCTCATTCCTCCCAGTCTCTGTTTCCCCATCTTTGTATGGGTATAAATCTAAGATATTGAATATCAGAGAAATTTCGATCCCATCGGGTAATTCAATCTCATAAGCATTTTCCCCAAATTTCTTCAAGATCTTGCACGGTCCGATTTTATTCATCTTTAATTTGTTATACGTTCCTATGGGGAACCTCTCCTTCCTCAAATGTGCCAGAACCAAATCACCAACCTCAAACTGAAGTTGTCTTTTATGCTGATCAACCCTGCGTTTATATTCCTGGCTGGATATTAGCAGTCGCTCCTTCACCTGGCTGTGAAGTTCCTTCATCGCCTCAGCAAATTCTTCTGCATTAGCGCTCCTAGTCGCAGTCTGTTCTAAATCCCTTAGTTCAGAAATTCCCCTCAACTGTATGCCATAAACAACCTGGAATGGAATCTGCCCTGTACTCCTGTTAACAGAGTCATTATAAGCAAACTCTGCCTGTGGAAATATATTGTCCCATTGGTTGTGGTGCTCTGTCACCAAGCTTCTCAGCAAATCTCCTAGGCTTCTGTTTACCACTTCCATCTATCCATCCGTCTGAGGATGATAAGTTGAACTAAATGCCAAGTTAGTTCTCAGCTTCTTCCATAAGGTCCTCCAGAAGTGCCCTATGAACTTTGTATCTCGATCTAAAACTATACTCCTGGGTAAGCCGTGAAGTCAAATGACCTCTTTGAAAAACAGATTCACAATGTGAGTTGCATCACTAGTCTTCTGACATGGGATAAAGTTTGCCATCTTGAAAAACCTATTCACCACCACAAAGATTGAATCATAACCTCTTTGTGTTCTTTCTAACCCCAACACAAAAGCCATGTTAATTGCATCCCATGACCTCTCTGGTATGGGTAATGGTTGATAGAATCCCGCATTCTGCTTCCTCCCCTTCGAATGCTGTCAAATTCTACATTTGTCTACAAATCTCTTGACCTCTGATCACATCCCTGGCCAAAATTATGCCTCGCTCAGCTTTACAAATGTTTTGTCATGACCGAAATGTCCGACCAATCCTCCATTGTGTTTCTCCTTCAGCAGATTCTCCCTCATGGAGCATTTCGGAATACACAGTTGATTGTCCTTGAACAACAATCCTTCTTAGATCATGTATTCGGCCCACTGGCTTCCATCCCTGAGAAATGGATTCTCAGCTACTTCATACACCTCTCCAAAATCCTGATCATTTGTGTACATGTCCCTGAGATCATCAAAACCCAATGTTTTGACTTTGAACTCCTGCAACAACAAACATTTCCTGCTCAAAGCATCAACAACTTTGTTAGCATTGCCAGAAATATGTTTAATCACAAATGTGAAATTTTGCATGTATTCAACCCACTTAACATGCTTTTGATTCAATTTCTCCTATTGAGTCACAAACTGTAATGCATGGTTATCACTGTACAAAACAAATTCTTTTGGAATCAAATAGTGCCTCCACTTTTTGAATGCTTGAATGACAGCATAGAATTCCTTATCATATGTGGAGTACTTCAATTTCGCCTCATTCAGCTTCTCACTGAAATATGCTATCGGCTTGTCTTCTTGACTCAAGACTGCTCCGATTGAAAATCCACTTGCATCACATTTCACCTGAAATGTCTTTTGAAAATCAGGTAACACCAGAATTGGTTGTTCCATAATTTTCCTCTTCAACAGATTAAAACTCATCTCAGCCTCTTCTGTCCAGTGAAAATATTTATGTATTTTCTTCACTGTATTCATCATTGCTGCACTAATTCCACTAAAATTCTTAATGAACTTTCAGTAGAAATTGGCCAATCCATGAAAACTTCTCACCTCGAATATGTTCCTCGGTGATGGCCAATTCTTGATTACCTCCACCTTATCTGGATCCATCCTCAACTCATTTTCCGAAATAACAAATCCCAAGTAAATGAGCTCTGTCTTCATGAATGAGGATTTCTTCATATTTATCAACAACTTCTCTTGTTGTAATCTCTGCATCACTATACCCAAATGCTTCAGATGCTCCACTGTTGTTTTACTGTAAACTAGTATGTCATCCAAATACACAATGACAAATTTCCCGATGAACTCCTTCAGGACTTCATTCATCAACCTCATAAAGGTACTTGGCGCATTTGTTAAGCCAAACGACATAACAAGCCATTCATACAACCCTTCATTTGTCTTGAATGTTGTCTTCCATTCATTGTCCTCTCTCATGCGAATATGGTGATATCCACTCTTCAAATCAATCTTTGAAAAATACTTTTCTCCACCCAAGAAATCCATCAGATCATCCATCCTCGGCAATGGAAATCTATACCTGATGGTTATTTTGTTGATCTCCCTTGAGTCGGTACACATCCTCTAGCCTCCGTCTTTCTTTGGACTGAGTACTATTGGAATAGCACATGGACTCAAGCTTTCCCTGACTAATCCTTTGTCCAACAAATCCTGGACTTGCCTCTTAACTTCTTCATTCTCCTGCGGTGTCAGTCTGTACGCAGCTTTGTTTGGAAAACTGGCTCCTGGTATGAGATATATGTGATGACTCACACTTCTGATTGGTGGCAACGAGTGAGGTAATTTGTCCACTACAATGTCAGTGAACTCTTCCAACAGTTCCTGAATCTCCTCTGGTAAATCGTCCACTCTAGTGCTAGTCAAAACAATCCTCGGCTTTCTAACCGCAATGAACTATGGATCCTCCTTCTTCTTAATCTTGGTAAGAAGTTCCTTCCCACTCATGAGAAGTACAGTGTTGCTTACTTCCGGTTTCACCTTCTTATCCTTTATCGGAAGCAACATGTGTGTCCTCCCATTCTTCTCCAGGGTGTATGTGTTCATTCTCCCATCATGAATCACATTTCTGTCATATTTCCATGGTCTACCCAGCAATAGATGACAAACATCCATAGGAATGACATCACATAAGATCTTCTCATTATATCCTCCTATCTTGAATTCAACCAAGCATTGTTTAGTGACAATTACCTGGTGTCCTTTCTGTAGCCAAGAAACTTTATATGGACTTGGATGATTAGTCGTCTCCAGCTCCAGCTTTTCTACCATCTCTGTAGAAACGAGATTGTCCGTGCTACCACTATCCGCAATGACCTTGCATACCCTATCCTTGGTCTTGCAAGTAGTCCTAAAAATTCTGGTCCTTTGGACTGAACTTTCGACCTCCTTCTGAGATGTCAAAAGGACTTTTCGCATCATGAGTGATCTTCCACCTTCAACATCTTCTGCCTCAACATATCGCCTCTATGCCTCGACGATGTGAGCTTCTCCAATGTCCTTCTTTTTCTCTGGACACTCATAAGACTTGTGCCCGTTCTTCCCGCATGTGAAGCATGTGATTACTCCATCTCTTCCTCTTCCTCTGCCTCTAGTATGAGGAAAAGTGTTGTTGTCAGCATAATCTCCTCTCTGCTCATTATGTTGTCCTCTCTGTTCAACATATGTCCCTCTCTGTGAGGTTCCACCTCTATCAACTTTACCCTGAGGTTTCTTCCATTCCTCTTTGGGCTTTTGGTTTCTTTCCTGGGCAACTGACTTGCCTCTGGGATAACTTCTGCCTTGGCCCCTCTGTCCCTGCTTTCTGCTCAGCTTCTCTTATGCTTTCAAAGCCATCTGATAAGAATCTTCCACCGTTCGGATGGTTACCATGCTCATCTCATCCTGGATATCATATCTCAAGCCATTCATATACCTGGCAACTTTTTCATCATCGCTCTCACGATGACCTGCTCTGATGTTCAGTCTGTAGAATTCCTCAGTGTATTCCTTCACTGTCATCAGTTTCTGTCTTAGGTTCTTCATTCTCTTGAACAGAGAAATTTGATAGTCTCTGGGGATGGATTTTTCCTTCATCTTTGCAATCATCTTGTCCCAGCTCTTGATTTTCTGCTTGCCCTTGCAGCGTCTGTCAGCTTCTAGTTCATCCCACCACAATGTTGCATGTCCCTTCAATCTAGTGATAGCATTCCTGACTTTCTTGTCTTCTTCGACGTCTTCGTAGTCAAAGTACGTATTGAGAGCTCTAATCTAGTCTAGAAGCTCCTCTGCATCCAAGTTCCCCTCATAAACTGGAATGTCCATCTTTGCCCTTGCAGCCATCCTGGAAATAGCTCTGATCAAACGCTTGTTTGATGCATCTTCAGCTACAACTTCCTTTTCGCATTCAACCTCAACTTCGCTCTCGAAATCACTTAGATCCCCTACACTGGCTATGCATCTTTGCACTACCTCCATGTCTTTGAGTCTATCTCGGAGATCACACATTTGTCTCTCTATGGATGGATCTACCCTCTGCCTACCTCTTCGTCGTGACATTTCTCTATCCTCTAGATCGGGTGATTTTCTATCTCTTCTCGGTGGAATGGTGAATTCTCTTATCCTTGCTACAGAAAGCAAAGAACCTTTCTGTGCTCTGATACCAAACTGGTGTAGGCGCATTTCGTAGGGCACGCCCGCTCACAGGATCTTCTCTTTCCTCATCCTAAAGAACACTGATTGTCCTTCTATTTTCCTATTAGGAATTCTACACCCACAGAACTCTGGTGCAATCCCCTCTCTACACTAGGAGGATTGGTATTCACGATTTTGTGAGGTCAGTGATCGAACGCTGTACTCTCGGATCGCCAAGACCTGACACCTTAGTCAACGCTGACCTTGCCCTTACCTGTCAGGACTTCTTCTATCGCGATTTCACTACTCGCGATGTCGAATACTTCGTTTTACGGACTCCCGACTCCCGATATGCCGATTACCCGACACGCGTGCGAGATGACCTTTCAATGTCTCGTCGCCTCTATCGAGAATTCGGGGTTCATGATTTCACAAATCCTGATGAAATGTTTTCGACACTTCTCACTGCGAAACTCCGATAGCTCGTGCCACCTGTCCTCCACTCGCGAACTCCGCTGTGGCCCACACATTGTCCTTTGACTGTTGGGATATCGTGTATCGCGATATTGCGATTCCCGTGGCAATAATTTGGAGTTTTGATCTACGAAACCCCGATACACAATATATGTGTAGATCCAATGGTCCTCGTGGCCCTGATCAACGACTCTTCCCTCCTGAGTTTTAAACCTTCGAGAATACGTCACTGTATCTCCCCTGCACATCCACAATATCTAACGACTCACGGAGATTCACAGATTCTCCTCGGAGAATACCGATCGTCTGTTCCTTTCGGATTAATTTTGCGAAATGACCAAGTGTAGCTCCACAGAACTCTTCTGCCTACTCGCAAACCTGCAACGCCTCTTACGAATTTTAAATCGTAGCTTCCCTGCGCTATCCTTCCACGATATTTGAAGGTCGATCCCTCCTGATCTTTCTCATGACCTTCGGGTCCTTCAAAAACCTCTTGCACACACTCCTTGCGGAAACCTTCAAACATTTTTCAAGTGTTCAAGTCTTCTAACTCTGCGCACTCCTGCAGCAGTAGTCCTTCGATACTTCACTTAGGTTCACAACCCTGAGGTTCTTACTCAGCCTGCGCACTCCTTGCATGGCTCCTATGCCCAACTACATCTTTGGGACTGAATGAGAACAAAAGCTACCTCTATCTGAGCCCTCTGTCAACGCACTCCTTGCGGACACTTCAACTGCACTCCTTGCAGGAATTCTCCGGCTCAAATAGAAAAACAATTGAAACTCATTCCTTCTCCCTTTTGTAATTCAAACTTAACCATGAAATCATATACACAGCATATCAAAGAAAATGTATAATAGGAAAACAAACATTCATGAGCATGACATCAGTACACAAAGAACAACACAAACCATGCATTTGAATCAAAGCTTTCTTCTATTAATCCAAATATCTATACATGGGTGTCTTTACACAGATTCTCTGTATGCCCTTCTTCCTCTTCTGATTTCAATAATAATCTTACAAATGCAAAATGAGGGTGTCTATATCCTGTTTCCCTCTTGCGCTCTAAAGTTGTCTAATCTAGAAAATCCTATCTTCATGCATTAACTACTTTAAATGTCATCTGTCTACTAAGGACGAGAGCGTATGGATCAAGGTCTATTACAATATACAAGTGCGTCTCCTCTTAATGGCTTCATTTAAGAAGGCGCAATAATCCAAGGGAAGTTTCAAAATTTGTGATGGCGTGTGTCCAGCGGTCCAGTTGCATTCTGCGCTGGCTCGCTTGACGTGGGAGATACTCCTGCATCACTTAGTCTTTACACATGTGGAAAATCCCAAGACAAAAATTATTTTCCATGTCACTAAGTTAGGGGTAGGTGATATGATGAATATCTTATGGAAGAGAAAGGGGAAAGCCTCATGACTTGACACTCAATGTAATGTAGGGTGATGCATATGTCTTCAAACTTTTTTTACTAACTTTCATGAGATAGGATTTAATACAGAAGCCTTTAAGAGGGAGCTTTATCTTTGAGTTACCATTTCCTTGGCATTGTTTCTTACTACTTCTTTGTAAATGCTGGATTTAATTTTTCAACAGTTTATTTTGATAAACTAACTAATTTCATAACACAGTAATTTTATAACAGTAACTTCCGTAGCATTCAAGAAATTTTACCAATTTTTACTCATTCGCATGAAAATTCGTCAATATAATCAAATTTAATATCAAATTAATACAAATCAAACCATAATTCTAGGTAAATACCTGAAACTGATGTTGTTATTTGCCCGCTGCTTGCTGAAACTAATGTTGTTATTTGCCCGCTGCTTGCTTCTTCCCTCTTCTTTAGAACACTACCCAAAACCGTCCTCCCTGCCGACTAGTTAGCTCCTAGCCCTAGTATATCAACGGATATCCTATCCCTCCGTGCCCAAAACCCCCAGCAAACCCCCGGTGCATTGTGTCAATTCCACTCCAATTTCACTCTGCCATTCCCCGGCTCCAAAATTCATCCCCAACTCCCATAGAATAATCCCCTCTCCCAAACTCCTTTCCCCCCCTTATCCCTCCTTCATCGCCTTCCCTTCATTTACTCCCTTATCCTTACATTTATTACCTTATTAATTTCTTATCCCATTCTTCAATGCCTTATCCCCCCCCCTTCATTAATATCTTATCCATTCATTAATATGTTTCCATTTTCGGGAACATAACTTAAATTAATAATATATTTTATTATCCACCTTTATTTATTTACCATATTGATTAATGAGTTAATTAATACTTAAATTAATCATAATCAAGAATAACTAATTAATAACAAATAATTAGTTGATGTTATTTTAATAAATAAATATAGTTTAG
>ML791599.1:350923-365140 GCA_009831015.1 Picea engelmannii
ACAACATTGATATGGGCTAAGGTAAAACCCATCCTATCATCTATTTTAATGGGCAGAAACTTGTATAGTCCACCCTTCATAAGCTATGCTAACAATATTGATTTGAGCTACCATCAAACCCATCATATCATCTATTTTATGGGAAGAAACTTGTCTTAGCCAACCTTCAAAAATTGTTCTACCAACATTGATATGAGCTACTGTCAAACTCATTCTATTATTTGTTTTAATGGCTAGAAACTTGTCTTATCTATCATCAAGCTCATCTTATTTAATGGGTAGAAACTTGTCTTATCTACCGTCAAATCTATCTTATCATATGTTTTAATGTGTAGAAACTTCTCTTATCCAACTTTTATAAATTCGGTAAACAATATGCAAGTTGCAGCAAAACATTTAATATTCTATATGATAAGATATATAGATTAATTTGAAACACCTTTACATCAAACCATATATATTCCAAGATATAAATCATTAAATACTTTACTACATTAATAGCACATAAATTTTACTAACATCATTGATATGAACTACCATCAAACCTATCCTTTCATCTATTTTTATGTTACTGACCCTTCAAAAATTCTGCTAAAACATATTATGCTAACATGTTTTAATGAGCAGAAACTTGTCTTATTGAGCCTTCATAAATTTCGCTAACAACATTTAAATTCGTTTCGGCTTTGCTTCACTGGTCTTAATCGTCATTGCACGTTTATAATGCACTGCAATCAAAAGAATTACGTGTATATACTTATTAATTCATTTCAACATGTTCGGCAGGGATGATTTTAGGGGCTAAATTTCACTCATGGGCTAATTTTCCATGGTTTTTCCAAAAAAGAGATTCGCTATTTTAAAAAAAATTCGCCCAAATTTTATAGCATAAAATTATTTTACGTTAAAAGTCGCCAAAATTTTATAAAAATTATATAAAATCCTTAGAAATTTGAATATTTTTACAAAAATATCACCAAACATTTATAGTTGGCATATGAAGGATTAGTAAGATTCGCCAAGGTTTCTACATTTTAAAATAAATTTTCATCCTTAAAATCGTCCCTAATGTCCGGTGTATGTTGTCTCATCTTTTCTCCTTCTTTTGTAAATACATTGTAATAACAAAAAAATTAAGTTTATCTATTTATTTATTAATTTACTTTTATTTATTTATAATTAATGTAAATTGTTTAGTAATTTATTTTTATTTTTTATTAATTATTTTTATGAATACAAATTGTTTTAATTATATTTATTAATAGTAAAAATCAAATTTATTTATTTATTAATTTATTTTTATAATTTAATATTTTTTTTATTTTAATAATTTTTACTTTTTTATTATAAAAATAAGTTTATTTATTTATTTTTGGTATAGGTTTTCTGATATTTTCTTGTCTTAAACATATAATAGATATCTAGAAAATGGATCTAAGCTAGTTATATATATATATATATATATATATATATATATTTATTTATTTATTTATTGTGAACTTCATGTTGAGCACTGAAGGAATTGTACATCTCCTTCATACTCAACCCACCATTCAATGACACATCTCTTTCGTAATAATTTTTTTACTTCCATTTATTCTCTCTATACAAAGTTGATATGAAATTATTTTACTTAAAAGTCAATCTTGATAGAAAATTATTTTACCTAAAGTGGATGTTAAAATAAGCGGACATAGAAATATTTTATTTATGGTACACATTGAACTAATTTTCTTCTTATAGCATTAAAAGAATTGTGCATTGGGAAGTAAAGAACCTATTAATGAAGTGTTTACATTCAATTACTATATTGCTTTCTCTATATATAGAGTTGATATAGCTATTGAAATACTTTATTTATGGGTGACATTGAAATATTTTTTTCTTATTAATATTTTTTTTAAATGTTATGTGTTAACTCCATGTAAAAGAAGAGGTATGAACTTCTTGTGTCGAAAACAATTGACATTCAAACTTAAATCAACCTACTCACTTAACACTGAGCAACATTTCAAAAATAACTTTTTAAAACATTTCAAACTCCATATAAAATTCAACCATACAAACATAAAATCTAAATTTGTTATGTAAAAAAATAATATGAATTTGATGTGCTTAAAACGATTGACATAGATGAAGTATGGACATAAACAAAGGATGGATGGAATCTTCTAAATCTTGAAGAACATCATATAAAAACATATCCAATATTCAAAAGCTTCATTGAAAGAGAAAGTAAAAAAAAAACTCAATTTGGGAGATAATTAAACTCTATCAAGATTTTCAATCTCAATTTCAATTTTGAGAAATTTCATCTTCATTTCTATTTTTTATATATATTTATTTTAAGTTAAGATAGTTGATTGTTATTGAAAAAATCCCAAAATTGTTTATATTTACAAATAATTTTATGCAATTTCAAAAACTTTTACAAGATACCTAACTTTATAGGTTATGAAACTATTTAAAAAATTAAAAATAAACAAAACAAATAAAAATACGTATTTAAGTTTTAACATTACAATCTCCATGTTGAATCACCATTGAACTTAAATTTTATCTTTATGCTCTTATCTCTCAAAGGAGCTACAAGGAAAACATAAATGGACTGATTTCCTAGTATCAATCTTAATATGTTATTTCCATGTTGAATCACCATTGAACTTAAATTTTATCTTTATTCTCTTATCTCTCAAAGGAGCTACAAGGAAAACATAAATGGACTGGTTTCCTAGTATCAATCTTAATATGCTATTTCAAGTATCAATCTTAATATGTTATTTCAAATTTCAGCAAAAATTTTCATTGATCAAATTCTCACTAAATAAATAATTAGATCACTATACCAATTTTGCAGTTCAAATTAACTTTGAAGGAATAGGTGTTTCATTTCACATCGCATTGTTTAGGTTGCTATTCTAAAAAGAGAATGAATTGGTGTTTTATTTCACATTGCATTACTTAAGCTCTGCCACATTGTTTAGCCTCCTAACACCATAAGATTATAATCATATCTATATTATACTTACTTATTTATTGCGGGGAGAAAACCTAGATATTTCCATTAGCTACTGTGAGAAATTAGTGTTCTAATTTATAATAGAAGGATGAAGAGTTTCTTAAATACTCCATAGTACACACTTGAAATATTTGGAATGACGTGGTACTCTTACTTATTGGCACTACACCATTTTCCAATAACAATGTGACATTATATATTTAATTACATTATAAATTATTTACTTTTAAATTAAATTAATGATATTTTGAAAATTATGTTAATAATAAAAAATATGTTTTTACAAATTAATAGTAAATTAACAATTTAGCATGACAGGAATATAAAAATTTCAATCTGACTTAAGAAAAATGGTCGTGACAAACATTTTGTTCGTCAAACTCCAACCGTGACTCAAACTCAAAACCTAACAAGAACCTGACTCCAACTCAAAACGTAACAAGAGCACAACTATCCCAAAGAAAAAGTCAAGCCCATCTTATGGAACTCATCTTAGTCATCATTGCATGGGCCATACGTCATTACTACACTCCCTTACTTGTCTTACTTAGTCATGCGTAGGATATGCACGATCATCCTGTTAACAACCTCAGTTTGGCCATCTTGTTGGGGGTTGAAGGTAGTGTATTTGGTGAGCTTGGTGTCCATCTGTGACTAGAGGATCGACTAGAATGTGTTCAGGAAATGGTTGTCTTGATCTGAGACGATGGTTTGTGGTATCCCAAACATTCTTTCGAAGAAGAGCTTGGTAGTGGCCTCCATTATGATGTTTTTCTTGTAGGCATCCAAAATCACCATCTTGGAAAATCGATCAACAACCACAAAAACACATCCATTTCCCTTGTTGGTTGAAGGAAGGCCCAATATGTAGTCCATCGACATGGATTCCCTGGGCATATTGGGAGTAGGAAAAGGAGTGTATATTCCTTGTTTCTTAATGACCGGTTTAGTAGAAACAGGCTGTGTAGGACTGATAGCTTGCCGACCCCACTCCTCAGAGCACGATCGCTCTCACCAGGACCTTCTCTTCCCTCGACCCGAAGAGTTAAATCACTCTTCTGTTTCCCTTTTGGGAAATCTGCACCCACAGTTCACTCCGCGCAATCCTCTTTTTCTGCACTCAGAGGATCGAAACTTCATGACTTCGCGAGTTCATGGATGCTCACTATACTCTCGAGTCTCCGAGAATAGATGTATCACCTTACTGACTTTCTCCCTCCGCTATCGGGATTCACTATGTCGTAACCTCGCTACTCGCGACACCAACCACTCAAGGTTCCAACCTCCTATACCCGAGGTACCGAAGTGCCGAGACTTGCGATCTCGCTTCCTCGCAACTTCGCCACTCGCACAACCAAATGACTCCTTCCTCGACTCCCGAGGCCCGAGATGCTGAACCTCCGATGATTTTAGGCCACCTATCTTCCACTATCTCCTGGGTCCACACTACTTTTGTAGTTATCGGAATATTGTCTCTCGCTATATCACGACTTCCTTTGCGTAGATTTGGAGTCTTACCTCACGAACTCATGATATGTTGATCCACGAGTAGAACCATGCTCTTCGCGATCCCGATCGACGGCTCCTGCCCTCTTGAGCTTTTAGTCTCTCCACGTTCACACGGTAACTTCTCTGCACCTTGGTGAGATCTAACGATTCACAGATCCTCACGGATTCTCCATGGAGAATGTTGACCGCCTATCTTTTCTTCTCGCGCAATCCACGAAACAATGAACCATTCTTCCACGAAATTTGTCACCTTGCGCTCAAACCTGCGGCGTTCCTTGCATCCTTAAAGGCACAACTTCTTCACTTGTCCTTCGACAAACTTTGAAGGTCTCTTCCTCCAGAGTTTTTCCTCGACTTTTCAAAGTCCTTCCGAGAACTCCCTGCATGCACTATGGCGGGGAACCTTCAACAACTGCTCAGTGTTGAAGTTTTCGACTCCGCGCACTCTTGCAGTGGCAGTCCTTGATTCCCTTTGCGCAGAATCCCAACTCTGAATCTTTGTCTAGCCTGCACATGCCTTGCACGCTTTGGTGCAAAATATTCACTTCTGATATGAATGAGGACAAAATCTCTCTCTAATTGAACCTTGCAGTCACGCACTCCTTGTGAAAAAATTCAACTGCACTCCTTGCAGGAATCCTCTGGCTCACTTAGAGAAAAAAATTGAAACTCATTCACTCTTTCCCTCAAACTTCAGTTTCGAAACATGAAATCACATGCACAACATATATAAAGAAAATTCATAACCAGAAAACAAACATTCATGGGCGTAACATCAACACACAGAGAATAGACACATAACCATGAAATTGAACCAAAGATTTCTTCTATTAACTCAATATCTGTACATGGAGTGTTCTTCATACAATCCTCTGCTCTGCTCTGCTCTTCTGAATGCTGGCTAATTCTGAATAATCCTACAATATATAAGTGAGGGTGTCTATATCCCGTTTCCCTCTCGAACTCTAAAGCTATCAAATCTAGACTTAATTATTCTATCTACCAATATTAACTATTTTAAATGCCTCAACTACCTAAGGACGAGAGCTTAAAGGCTCAAGGTCCATTACAATATACAAAGTGTTCTTCATTAACTCTACACATTAATGTTTGGCACAACAATATCAAGGTGTTTCAAAATTTGTGTTGGCATTGTCCAGCTGTCTTCCTCTCCACGCTGGCTCGCTTGACGTGGGTGATTCTCCTGCATCATACTCCCTAGCTTGAAAAATTTCATGGGCTCCTGTCCATGAGCTCCTGCACGGTCTGCCCATGCTTCTGTATCACTGCTTCGCTTTCCCAGCTGGAATCTTCCACTGGGTGATTTTCCCACTTGACCAGATACTCGAAATACTGCTTGCGCTTGGTCTTCTTACCCACTCTCTTGTACAGTATGCACTCCATCTGCGGCTTTTCTGCAACTGGCAATTGTTTCATCCACTGGCTCACTGGTTCCTCAGTTCCAGCTTCTGCTTCTCCAGCCTTGTATGGGTATAAATCTGAAACATTAAATATCGGAGATATCCCGATGCCATCCGGCAACTTAATCTCATAAGCGTTCTTGCCAAATTTCTTCAGGACTCTGTAAGGTCCAATTTTCTTCATTTTTAATTTATTATATGTTCCCCTCGGGAACCTTTCTTTCCTTAAGTGTGCCAGAACTAGATCAACAACTTCGAACTGAAGTTGTCTCCTATGTTGATCTACTCTGCACTTGTATTCCTAATTTGAATCAATTAGTCGTTGCTTTACCCTGCTATGAAGTTATTTCATTGCCTCAACAAACTCTTCTGCACTAGCACTGCTAGTCGCAGCCTGTTCTGAATCCTGTAATTTAGAAACTCCTCTCGGTTGTGTCCCATACACAATTTGAAATGGGCTTTTCCATGTGCTGCGATTCACTGAATCGTTGTATGCAAACTCCACTTGTGGCAATATGCTATCCCAGCTGCTATGGTGCTCTACCACCAAGCTCCTTAATAAATCTCCCAGACTTCTGTTGACCACCTCTGTTTGTCCATCCATATGTGGATGATAAGAAAAACTAAATGCTAAGTTAGTTCCTAGCTTCTTCCATAAGGTCCTCCAAAAATTCCCTATGAATTTTGTGTCCCTGTCCGAAACTATGCTTTTCGGCAATCCATGGAGTCGAATGACCTCCTTGAAAAATAGATTTGCGATGTGAGTCGTATCGCTGGTCTTCTAGCATGGAATAAAGTGTGCCATATTAGAAAACCTTTCCACCACCACAAATATGGAATCAACACCTCTTTGTTTCCTCGGCAAACCCAATACAAAATCCATGCTGATCGCCTCCCATGGTCTCTCTCGTATGAACAATGACTGATAAAACCCTACATTTTGCTTTCGCCCCTTCGAATGCTGACAAATTCGACATCTGTCAACAAATCTCTTGACCTCTTCTCGCATGCCTGGCCAAAAATATGATTCGCTTAGCTTGGTGAATGTTTTGTCATGGCCAAAGTGTCCTGCCAATCCACCACTGTGTTTTTCTTTCAACAAGTTCTCCCTCATGGAGCAATTTGGAATACACAGCTGATTGCCTCTGAACAACAATCCATCCTGGATCATATAATCTCTCCAAGGACTCCTATCTCTGAGAAATGGATTCTCAGCTGCTTCGTATGATTCTCCAAAATCTTCATCACCTGCATACATGTCCCTGAGATTTTCAAAACCCAATGTTTTAACTCGAAATTACTGCAGCAACAAACATTTCCTACTCAAAGCATCAACCACTTTGTTAGCAGTCCCTGAAATGTGTTTAATCACAAACATGAAACTCTGCATATACTCTACCCATTTTGCATGTTTCTGATTCAACTTCTCCCATTGACTCACAAACTGCAATGCATGATTATCATTGTACAATATAAATTCTTTCGGGATTAAGTAATGCCTCCACTTCTTCAATGCCTCTATGATAGCATAAAATTCCTTATCATACGTGGAGTATTTCAGCTTTGATTCATCCAGCTTCTCACTAAAATATGCAACTGGCCTGTCTTCCTGACTCAAGACCACTCCTATGGCATATCCACTGGCATCACATTTCACCTGAAATGTCTTATGAAAATATGGCAATACCAGAATTGGTTTCTCTGTGATCTTCCGCTTCAATAGGTCGAAGCTTTTCTCAGCCTCTGCTGTCCAATGAAAAGTCTTATTCTGCTTCTTCACTGTGTCCATCATCGCTGTGCTAATTCCACTGAAATTCCTGATGAACTTTCGGTAGAAACTAGCTAAACCATGGAAACTCCTCACCTCGAAAATATTTCTCGATGATGGCCAATTCTTGATCACTTCCACCTTACTCGGATCCATCTTCAATTCATTCACCAAAATAACAAAACCCAAATAAATGAGCTCTGTCTTCAAAAATGAGGACTTCTTCATATTTATCAACAGCTTCTCCTGTTGTAGTTTCCTCATCACAATGGCCAAATGTTTCAAATGCTCAGCCTTTGTCTTACTGAAAATCAATATGTCATCCAGATATACGACGACAAACTTCCCGATGAATTTCCTTAGGACTTCATTCATCAGTCTCATGAATGTTCTCGGCGCGTTTGTCAAACCAAACGACATGACTAGCCATTCGTACAAACCTTCGTTTGTCTTGAATGATGTCTTCCATTCATCACCTTCTCTCATGTGAATCTGGTGATATCCGCTCTTTAGATCAATCTTCGAAAAGAAATTTTCCCCACTTAGGCAATCCATCAGATCATCCATTCTCGGCGGTGGAAACCTGTACCTGATGGTTATCTTATTGATCGCTTTTGAATCAATGCACATTCTCTAACCTCCATCCTTCTTTGGGCTGAGTACTGTCGGAACAACACATGGACTCAAGCTTTCTCTGACCAATCCTTTGTCCAAAAAATCCTGGACCTGTGTCTTGACCTCCTCATTCTCCTGCGGCATCAACCTGTACGCATCTTTGTTCGGTAAACTCGCTCCTAGGATGAGGTCTATGTGGTGAATCACACTTCTCATCGGTGGCAACGAATGAGGCAATTCTTCCATGATGATATTAGCGAACTCTTCCAGTAGTTCCTGAATCTCATCTGGTAAATCATCCACTCTTGTGCTAGTTAGAACAATCCTTGGCTTCCGGACAACAAAGAATTGTGGATCTTCCTTCTTCTCCATTTTTGTAAGAAGTTCCTTCCCACTCATGAGAAGTATTGTGTTTCTTACTTCCGGTTTCACCTCCTTATCTTTTATCGGAAGCAACCTGTGTGTACTCCCATCCTTCCCCAGGGTATATGTGTTCATCCTCCCATCATGAATCACATTTCAGTCATATTGCCATGGTCTACCCAGCAATAAATGACATACATCCATGGGAATAACATCACACAGTATCTTATCTTTATAACCTCCCATCTTGAATTCAACTAAACACTGTTTAGTGACACTCACCTGATGTCCCTTTCGCAGCCATGAAACTTTATATGGAATCGGGTGATCAGTTGTCTGCAGCTCCAACTTTTCCACCATCTTGGTTGAAACGAGATTATCAGTGCTACCACTATCAACAATAACCTTTCACTTCCTGTCCTTGGTCTTGCACGTGGTTCTGAACAATCTGGTTCTCTGGGCTGTGTCCTCCACCTCCTTCTCGGGTGTTAAGAGAAATTTGTGCACCATCAGTGACCTTCCACTTCCTACGTCTTCATTCTCAACATCACGCCTCTGCGCTTCAGTGATGTTAGCTTCTCCACTATCCTTTTTCTTTTTCTCTGGACACTCGAATGAATTGTGCCCATTTTTCCCACATGTAAAACATGTGATTACTCCTCCTCGGCCTCTTCCTCTGCCTCTGGTACGAGGAAAAGTATTTACGTCAGCATAATCTCCCTTCTACTCTGTATGTTGTCCTCTCTGCTCAACATATGGTTGCTTCTGCGAGGTTCCACCTCTTTCAGCCTACCCTGAGGTTTCTTCCATTCCTCCTTGGTCTTCTGATATTTGTCTTGGGCAACTACCTTGCCTCTTGGCTGGCTTCTACCTCGCCCTCGCTGACCTTGCTTACAGCTCATCTTTTCTTCTGCTTTCAGAGCCATCTGATAAGCATCCTCAACTGTTTGGATGGTTACCATGCTTAATTCATCCTGAATGTCATACCTCAGACCATTCAGATATCTGGAAACCTTTTCATCATCGCTCTCCCGATGACCTGCTCTGATGTTCAGTCGATAGAACTCCTCAGTGTATTCGTTCACTGTCATCAGCTTTTGTCTCAGGTTCTACATTCACCTGAACAGTGTGATTTGATAGTCCATTGGAATGAAATTCGCTTTCATCTTTGCAATCATTCGATCCCATCTTTTAATCTTCTTCTTGCCTTTGCAGTGTCTGTCAGCTTGTAGCTCGTCCCACCACAATGCTGCATGTCCTTTCAAGCGCGTAACAACATGTCTGACCCTTTTGCCCTCTTCGATATCCTCATAATATAAGTAGGTGTCAAGAGCTCATATCCAGTCTAATAGCTCTTTTGCATCCAGATTCCCCTCATAGACTGGAATGTCCATTTTTGCCATCGCACCCATCCTGGCGATAGGTTTGATCAACCGCTCGGTTGATGCATCCTCTGCTATGACTTCTTCTTCATGTCCAACTTCCTCTTCGACCTCGGAATCACTAAGATCCCCTGCACCAATTCCACGTCTCTGAGCTACCTCCATGTCTTCAAGCCTTGCTCGAAGATCCCTCATCTGTTTCTCCATTTCTGGATTTCCTGCCGGCCTACCTCTTCTTCGCACATCCCTGTCTTCCAGACCAGGTGATTGCCTTTCTCTTCTGGGCGGCATGGTGAATTCTTCTTCTCTGCTACAGAAAGCAAATAAATTCCCACTCCGATACCACTCTGATAGCTTTTCGACCCCACTCCTCGGAGCACGATCGCTCTCACCAGGACCTTCTCTTCCCTCGGCCTGAAGAGTTAAATCACTCTTCTATTTCCCTTTCGGGAAATATGCACCCACAATTCACTCCGCACAATCCTCCTTTTCTGCACTCAAAGGATCGGAACTTCGCGACTTCGCGAGTTCACAGATGATCACTATACTCTCGAGTCTCCGAGAACCGATGTATCTCCTTACTGACTTTCTCCCTCCGCTATCGGGATTCGCTATGTCGTAACCTCGCTACTCGTGACACAAACCACTTGGGGTTCCAACCTCTGATACCCGAGGTACCGAAGTGCTGAGACTTGCGATCTCGCTTCCTCGCGACTTTGCCACTCGCACAACCAAATGAATCCTTCCTCGACTCCCGAGGCCCGAGACACCGAACCTCCAATGATTTTAGGCCACCTGTGTTCCACTATCTCTTGGGTCCACACTACTTTTGTAGTTATCGTAATATTGTCTCTCGCTATATCATGACTTCCTTTGCGTAGATTTGGATTCTTACCTCACGAACTCTCGATATGTCAATCCACAAGTAGAACCATGCTCTTTGTGATCCCAATCGATGGTTCCTGCCCTCTTGAGCTTTTAGTCTCTCCACATTCACATGGTAACTTCTCTACACCTTGGTGAGATCTTACGATTCACAAAACCTCGCGGATTCTCCACGGAGAACGCTAACTGCCTATCTTTTCTTCTCGCGCAATCCACGAAACAACGAACCATTCTTCCATGAAATTCGTCACCTTGAGCTCAAACCTGCGACGTTCCTTGCAACCTTAAAGCCACAACTTATTCACTTGTCCTTCGATGAACTTTGAAGGTCTCTTCCTCCGGAGTTTTTCCTCGACTTTTCAAAGTCCTTCCGAGAACTCCCTGCACGCACTCTGGCAACGAACCTTCAACAACTGCTTAGTGTTGAAGTTTTTGACCCGGCGCACTCCTGCAGCGGCAGTCCTCAATTCCCTTTGCGCAGAATCGCAACTCTGAATCTTCGTCTAGCCTATGCACGTCTTGCACACTCCAGTGCAAAATCTTCACTTCTGATATGAATGAGGACAAAAGCTCTCTCTAATTGAACCTTGCAGTCACGCACTCCTTGCGAACAAATTCAACTGCACTCCTTGAAGGAATCCTCTGGCTCACTTAGAGAAAAAAATTGAAACTCATTCACTCTTTCCCTTAGACTTCAGTTTCGAAACATGAAATCACATGCACAACATATATAAAGAAAATGCATAACCAGAAAAAAAACATTCATGGGCGTAACGTCAACACACAAAGAATAGACACATAACCATGAAATTGAACCAAATATTTCTTCTATTAACTCAATATATGTACATGGAGTGTTCTTCATACAATCCTCTGCTCTGCTCTTCTCTTCTGAATGCTAGCTAATTTTGAATAATCCTACAATACACAAGTGAGGGTGTCTATATCCTGTTTCCCTCTCGAACTCTAAAGCTATCAAATCTAGACTTAATTATTCTATCTACCAGTATTAACTATTTTAAATGCCTCAACTACCTAAGGACGAGAGATTAAAGGCTCAAGGTCCATTACAATATACAAAGTGTGGTTCATTAACTCTACACATTAATGTTTGGCGCAACAATATCAAGGTGTTTCGAAATTTGTGCTGGCGCTGTCCAGCTGTCTTCCGCTCCATGCTGGCTCGCTTGACGTGGGTGATGCTCCTGCATCAAGGACCTGATATACTTTTTGACATCATGTTGAAGTTTCAACCAATAGAATTGTTGTTGCAACATTGTTGCTATCTTTTCTATGTCGAAGTGTCCTACCACCCGACTTTAGTGATTTTCCCAAATAAGATTTTCTCCCTCGCTTGATGGGAAACAAATATGGCCCATATGGCACAACAACCCACCCTAAAGATGGAAATCATTGACATATGTGTTTGTGCCCAACATATGGTAGGTAGTGGTGAAGTGAGAATCTCCCTCGTAGAGTTGGGGCCATCTGAAGGTTTCATGTCTGTAGGAGTGTAGCACCATGGTTAGTGATGCAACTGAAGGTCGACTGAGGCAGTCAACGATGCATTTGGTGCTCCATGTCTTATACTTGATGTTGATATGAAACTACTGCAAGTATGTGGACCAATTATGATGGTGGTCATTCTTTAATTTTCTGTGTGTCTGCATGAACTACAAAGGCTTATGATCACTGTGGATGATTGTCTCTTTCCCGAGAATGTAATGCCTCCACTAGCAGTAGGATTGTACAATGGAATACATTTATTTGTCGTAAGTGGGGTACTTACGGAACATACTTGATAGTGTCTCACTATTATAGGACACATGATGTCCGTCCTTAGTGAGAATTATTCCCACAACATAGTCTCAAGCATTTGTCTCAATCTCAAAAGGTTGTTTTAGGTCGGTGTAACAATTCTCCTCGTTACGATGAGAAACCTCTTTATAACAAGTGCAATTTTTTTATTTTTTTTTTGTGTGTGTGTACAAGGTAACAAGACATTATACTCTGCACCGCCACATGACGACGAATCATGATGCATGCAACTATGATATCAACATAAAGGTCTAAGACGCACATCAACATCTGCCAATAATGAACAACAATCGACCGATAAATAAATAGGACTGACTACCTGCCAATCCTACCCTGCAATGGTTAGGACCTCCAAGACACATAAGCAACTCTCAAGCCCAGGTTCCCATCTATTTTAACCATTTAAGGTCTTAGGGCTGGTGATTGTTATGAGGAACATGGAGGTCTCTACATCCCGCCCGACATAGTAAGACCAAGCCTACTAAGCCAATGATAAAGACACAACCATCAAATCACAGTCAACAAGGTTATCTAATTTATGGAAAAATGTGACCGTGAATTATTAATAACTCATTAAATTACTCGTTACAGTATTGCATGGGAGGTGTACTTTAAATCAAATTTCAAGACTATGATCATTTATACAGCAAGCAAGTAATTGACAGAGTCTATTCCAACCTCCATTACGAGCCCATCTTCACATGTTCCAAGTCCATAAAGGCATCAAGGAATATTCTAAATCAAGTTGTAAAGGACATTAACAAACATGTTCAATATTAAGACCATTCGCTGGTGGTTAAGGGTAATGTCTCTGGCATTAATACTCGCTTGTTTTAGCCTTATGCATAAATTCATTACCATAAAATAATAAAAACCATACATTTATATCACAATATCTGGGCCATAATTTACAATTACCATACATTTTATATGTTATCTAATAACCACAAAACTACAATAACCCTTACCATACATGATAACCACTTTACATTTTATGTTACGAAAATCTTGCAAATAAAATTACAATTACCAACATTTTATTTATTATCGAATAACAATAAAACTGCAATATCCTTTACCATACATGATAACCACTTTACCCTTTTTATTACTAAACCCTTGCGATAAATTACAATTACATACATTTTATATGTTTCAACCATAAAATTTCAATGACCTTACATGATAAAAACATTGCAAATAAACAATGAGGAGCTCACATTCAGAAGTTATCAATGCTAGCATAGAAATCTTCATATTGCAAGAACCTTACATTTTATATGTTATCAATCACAATGAATTTACAAGAACATTTCCCTAATCATAACCATATCATCACTTTCTATATTACAATAACATTTCAATTAAATAACAAGGATTTTACATTTTATTTGTTATGAATAACAATGACACTACAGTAACATTACCATAACCTAA
>ML791599.1:372957-390262 GCA_009831015.1 Picea engelmannii
TTCTCTAGCACCAACTAGAAGGAAGCACCAACTCCCTGGTTTCTCTAGCACCAACTAGAAGGAAGCACCAACTCCCTGAGTGTTTCCAGCACCAACTGGATGGAAGCATCAACTTCCAATCATACAGGCACAAACCTGTATAACAGAGAACAAGAGTTCTCCCTTGCACCACCCTGCCACCCTGGTTTCTCTGGCTGCAACTAGATGGAAGCTACAACTCCCTGTGTTCAAGCACCCACTTAAACCTATGAGGACAACAGTCCTCCCTAGCACCTCCCTTCAACCTTAAAATATAAATCTTTGCTACTGAAACTTATTACAGTGATATGATGTTCAACAATGGCTTACCACACTCATCACTATTCTGCTGCATTTCATTGCTCTGTTTGCCTCATTGCCTTTCTTCACACATGACTTGCGTTGTCTATTCTTCTGCTTTTTATGCTCTATGTGCCATGTCCATTCACTACACAGTTCCTCTTCTGTGCATTTCTACTTCTACGCTCTGCCTCCTTGCTCACACTTCAATCCTTCTACACAACAACCACATCAACTCCAACAGCAACCGCAACAACTTCTCTTCTCTGTACCGTGTATATATAGCTTCTGTGCATCTTGTGCATGCAATATTCACCATTCCTCTACATGCTCATGCCGTGCCAATCTCCTCCACCTCTCGAGTGCTCTGCGTGATCATCATCGTAAATATTCATCTTCTCTGGCCTTTTCCCCACGCGTTCAACATCACTGGATGTTATGTTGAGATTCCTTAGCCTCTCTGGCAGTTTAGACTCTTCGTCTTCTCTGTGACAGTCGATCTCACCTTCTCTATTTTAGTTATAGGCTTCCATGCTCATCCATCTGTCAATCCCTTCTAAGAATAGTCTTCCTTCACTTGGACGAAGCTTGGAGACTCTTCATCTCCTCTGGCGATCACATAGGGGTCTCTTCAAATTCTCTAGCAGATGCCATCAATGGTTTCTGGAAGTTTCACTATGTCGTGCATCAGTAGCCCTCGAATATCCTTCAGTTTCATTCATATCCAGAACAACCAACCACACACAGTTTGTATTATTTTCTTTTATACACACCTCCACGGCGGTTCCACTTCGCATTTCCTTAGGCAAAAGAAAGACAACTGTCCCAGCAACTGAAACACCAACTGACTCACAATCATGAATCCATTTCACTAAAATATTCGTAACTGATAGGTTAACCATGACAAAAAACAGTCACCTTCCGATCATATTCCAATTTATCTGCACCGTTGGATGAACTTTATTGACATCGGGTTTCGGCATTTCGACAATCCTGTGTTGAGTGTCTCCACCCTGCATTTCAGGATCTCTGATGTTCCGATACAAAACTTTTCTGCACTAGCTCCTTCCCCAATATGACCATGGCCAAGACCAAGTGCTTATGCTTGAAGTGCTTTTCGCAAATTCGCGTTTTGTGAATCTGGAGGTGAAGCATCTCAACTTTCCAAGTCGCGATCTCCAAAACCCCGAAATGGAGCTTATCTGGACTGACTCCTTCCCTTCTCCTGACCAAGGGCTGTGACCACAACCTTATGCATAAGGCACTTTCACGATTTCACATTTTGTGAGTCTGGAGATGAAACATATCAACTCTCCAAGTCATGATCCCCGATACCTTGAAATGGCATGGGATCAACGGTCTTGATCAGAGCTTGATTCAATGGCTGCGATTGAATTGCAATTTCGCATATCACTAAATTGTCATTCTTGTTGCATTGTTTACTTGCCACTCCATGTTGCGATCCCTGAAACTCCGACACGGACTGGAATCAACGGTCCATATCAAAGCTGGATCTGATGGCTCAGATTACATCGTGATTTTGCATATCGCGAAATAGGGATTCCTGTGGTGAATGTTCATTGACAACTTCAACACCCGATGCTCAAAACTCTGACATGGACTTGAATCAATAGTCCAGATTTGATCTTGGTTCAATGCCTGCGATTTAAGTCACGATTTTGCATATCACGAAATCAAGATTCCTATTGCATTGTTTCTTTGACATCTCCAACACGCGATCCTCGAAACTCCGACATGGTGTAAGTCTGTTGACGTCATATGTGTTAAATAACTACCATGTGTCACCCTAATTCGTGACTTACATGTGCTTGGCATGTTGAATCAATCTGACATGTATCATTACCTAGTTGTGCCACGTGTTCCTAGCTGACGTGGTTTGCTGACGTGAGTCGGATCGACGGTCCAGATCTTATCTTGATCATATGGCTGCGGTTAAATCACAATATCGCATATCGCGATTTCATGATTCCTCTAGTTTTTATTCTTTGTCATCTCCAACTCTCGATCCTCGAAACTCTGATAGGGATTCGGATCAATGGTCCACATAACCCCCTGAGATGGACGGTCCTCCTGCTTTCTGGATTTTGTGAGCCCTCTACTCCTTGCACTTTTAAAGATCATGCAGGTTTTCCTCGATCCAACGGTGGTCGAAACCTGTGCTCAGATCTATCCTCCATATCTGTGCGCTCCTTTTGTCTTCATTCAGATATGACGGCCATCGGGAATTCAGAATGAGATCTAGCGATCACTGGCACTTCTCCTCCAGAGCGTACTTTGTCCTTGTTTTACCTTCACTGCATACTCTGATCTTGCCATCAATGACAAGATTACTTTGCCTGATAACCTGCCAACAATCCTCTGCACTATCTCTTCTGAACTTATCGGGCTTTCTCTACAACGTCTTCCTAAAATACTTCTGGTGCCCGTCTGTTACATTCTTCCTGTACTCATGCCATCTTCATTGCTGTAATTTCCATCAATGACAATCATATGCTACCTGTTAAACATTTCCAACAATAAAATTTCGAAGGAAATCATGAATTAATTGGTTTAGTGGACATAACGTATCGGCAAAGATTTAAATACATTAACCAGGGCACAGGGAAGATGTCCAAAATTGAAACGCACTAAAAAAAATGACCGAAACAAGTTGAATTCGACAATGACTATAACTCACACCCAAGAAGTCATTTCAGGAACCCCGAACCCAAATCTATTGAATTAATTTGATTTCACATGACATTAAGCAACCAATCATATATCACATCATCAAGAGCACTCGCAACAAGTGTTCGAGGATTGTGCTCACATAAGGCGCCGAGGAGGAGTCATAAGGGGCCATGCACTACACATCTTCCTTTAAATAACAACAACAAAATATAATGTCGGATTTAACTTCATTTGAAAATCATAAAAACAAAAATGGAAATGCAGGTAGGTCTATGGCGAATCGCCCAAGGTTTGACTCGAATCGGGAGTTAACAGAGCCACCGTCAGTTATAAACAATGGTAAAATCATGGCCACTAGAGGCCATGCATCTGGACTACCCTCCTTCTAATTGCACTCCAGAGAAGACGCCCTTACCCAAGCATTTCACAGAAAAAAGTGGAAAATAAAAGTGTTGAAGCAACACAGTCAAAAGAGGAGAAGAAAATGCCGATGAAAATATTACCAACACGCCATCCCTTAAAAAAAAAAAATGCAGAGATACATTCTAAGTGTGTATAATATTTGTTGGGATATAAAAATTCACTGGACTATAATAATCATTGCGCAATAATAGTCGCTAGTGTAAGTATAAAGGTTCTCTGAATGAGAGAAAATGCAGTCACTAACCGTCACAACAAGCGGCCATACAATTTGTAGCGGGCAATCACATAGAACAACATACCCTTGACGATGAGAGGGATACAATCGCAGAGGGTGACTAGCTGATCGTAAGAGGAAGGGATAAACAAAGAAGAGGTATTCAACTCAAGCAGGCACACATCAATTAATCGGTCAAATTTCCAGTCATGAAATTGTCAATAGTTTAACTACCCAATACACAAGCAGATCTAAAAACATACATCCTACAATATTCTATCAATCAACAGAAAAAGTGTACCATTGCCTTAACGCCTGCCTCGAATGACGTCCCGTGCTCCTTGCCGCTCCCTCTCGCCAACTGTCGAGACCTCACCGGTACCTCCCAGCCAATCACTAGGGGTACTCTGCTTCCCCCTTAGCCCCCTGAGCCACAAAGGGGCCACACACTCTCCAGATGGTACGTTTAGCTCCCAACTCGCTTCGCAATGCTGAGATACCACTCCTATCCGAGCTGGAAAATCCCAACTCCTCACAAGTAATCAGTCAATTCACAATTCCGACAGCGTAACATTACGCTGATAGCCTATCCCCTCTTCCTCATCTTCCCTTTCTTTTATAGAGTTCTTAGAACCTCCAACTTTCCCTAAATCACATTTAAATTAAGTTTTAATAAAAATCTTCTAAATATTCTCCTTTGCATAAGTGTCGTCCGTCCCCCTCTTTCCTCCAAAAATTATTTTCTTTAAATTTATTAATTGTCTCATTTCCCTCACCCACCTAGAGTTGCTCCTAAATTTACTCCTAGGTGTTCCTAGATTCCCTTACATGTTTAAATACATTCCCTAAAATGAAGTTGCTAATTTAGTTCATTTTAGAAGGTTCTTAATTGCAGATTCCTTACTATGTTGACCTCGCTTTTTACCATAAGTTCCCTTCTTTCCCTTATTATGTTTCCCACCATTCCTTAGTTTCCTAATTTTTATTATTCCCTTCTTTCCCCTTTTATTATGGCCAAAATGGAAGTTGCGCTATTTACTCTTTTCCTTTTATTATTAATTTGAAATCTTTTTACACTTTCACAAGATAAATAATTTATTTCTTCTTTACAATTTAAAACCACGGATTTTAATTAAATTATTACTCTCTTCATTTTACCCAAAAAATTTATGAAGACTAAAACTATTACTTAAGTGGTTTTTAGTTTAAATTTTCATTTTTATTTTTATAGGGTCTTTTTCTTAAGGTTAAACAAAATTTTACCCTAGAGAAGTTTCAGACTTAGGACTTAGATTCTGAACTGGGTGACAATTATTTAGGGAAGTTGTTTTAAGAATTTCTTAATGTGTTAAAAGTCTTAGGGCCTTCTAGGTTTGTTCCTTCATCAATACCAACGCGACGTGCCCTTCAGGACGCACCATGTGCTCCAAGGATGCCACTCGCCTTGTTTGTTTCTTTTACGCGACGTGCCCTTCAGGATGCACCATGTGCCCCAAGGGTGCCACTCGCCTCTTGTGTTTCTTTTGCACGATGTGCCATTCAGGATTCACCACGTGCTCCAAGGGTGCCACTCGCCTCTTGACTGATTGGTAGACATCAAAAACCCCTGGAGTCAACACTCTGCTAGGTGAACCCGTGGGAGACTAAGGGTTTCTAAGGAATAAGGCCCCTGCCTTGTTGCGCGCCCCTTAGAGTCGTCGTGAGCGACTGTCACAATCTACCCTCACAGCATCATGGATCCTCTCGGACTAGGTAATCGTTAACCTACAGTTTGATCCAGGGCGGGAGTGCTAGTAGGCTATGGCAGGGCTGTTGTCCACCCCTCTCCCTCAACCTCTCTGGAAATCGTGTGTGGCCCCTTTACTCCATATTTGAGTCTGGTCTGCAAGCTATCGTCGGCCTGCATCATCAACAATCATGTCAGAACATGTCCACATCATATCATCAAATCAATTGTACTAAAATCACAATAAACAATCAACCCCAATAGCAAACTCCCTGACTCGATCTGGAGTCCAAGGGGTTCCATCGATGCCTCTACATCCTCAAGGTCCAAAAACCCTGCACACTCAGTAAAACCGAGTCAATAGCATTAGCACCTGTCCATGTCAAAGTAGTGAAACATCATGTCATCTATCATATCACATCATAATCAAGGATAAATGTTTTCTTATCATAAAAGTCTAGATCACTTGCGAGGAAGTATCCTCAAAGAATAAGTTTTCTCAATGCACTAGAGCGAGATGTTACATACACCCCCTCTTGGTATAAACTTCATCCTGAAGTTTCATACTATAAATGATGAAATAAGTGTATCACAGTATCATAAGTCTATCCATCAAACAAAAATGGAAACTGTTGGCACATATCATATGCGTCCTCCCAGGTTGCTGAGTGCAGACTATAATTGTCCTATTGGACCTTGACCTGATCTACCATTCAATGTCGTAACTGTCGAACGTGATGATCTAAGATGTGGACCGGCTTAGTAGTGAGCGCTCCCTCATCTGATACCTGCAAGGAACTCATGTCAATCACATGTGTAGGATCACTAATATAATGTCTCAAAATAGATACATGAAAAACATCGTGCATACGCATCAAAGAATCAGGCAAGGCTATTCGATAGGCCACGGGCCCCTTTTTCTACACAATCTTGAAAGGTCCCACGGACCTAGGAGAGAGTTTAGCTCCCTTTCCAAATTTGATCAAACTCTTATGCGGTTTAACCTCATAACTACGGTTGACTCGGTGTGCATTAGCATAACTCTTCTATTGATCCTGCGCTTCTTTAATCCTTTGTCTTATGGTTTTCATTTTCTCTTCCATTTCTTGGATCACTTCTGGTCCCACTAGGACGCTATCCTCAAGTCGATACCAACTCAAGTGCATCTGACACAGTCGCCCGTAAAGAAACCCGAGAGGCTCCATCTTAATGGTGCTCTGATAACTATTGTTGTAAGCGAACTCTACTAGTGGCAAGAATTCTTCCCAATTCTTTTGTTGGTCCATCACGTACATGCGCAATATGTCTTCCAAGGTTTGGTTCATTCATTCTATCTTTCCTTCAGTCTCCAGGTGATATGTAGTACTAAAGTTAAGTTGGGTTCCCAAGTCCTCATGGAAACTCATCCAAAATCGTCCAGTAAACACCGATTCTCAATCGGATATAATCCTCTTAGGCACACCATGTAGCCTCACAATCTCACTCATGAAAACTCTCGCTATGTCACGTTCCTGATACATTGTATGCACAGGAATAAAGTGATCACTCTTCATCAGAGTGTCTACTACCATAAAAATCGAGTCATGTCTCCTTGCCATTAGTGGCAATCCAACAATAAAATCCATCGAAATAACCTCCCATTTTGATTCTGGTATGGCATGTGGTTGAAGTAATCCTACTGGGTGTCTATGTTCAGCCTTTACCTACTGACACTCTAGACACCTAGCCACATAGTTGACTATGTCGACCTTCATTACCTTCCAAAAGAATAATGGCTGAAGGTCTGCCCTCATCTTCGTGACTCCCGGGTGAGCCATGTAAAACGCTCTATGAGCCTCGCTCAGGATGAACATCCTCAACTTGTCATTTGGTGGTACATAAATCCAACTTTTAAACCTTAACAACCCATCGCTATCAAATGAATATCCCTCATATAGTGGTACCATCATTGTGTTTTGTCCAATAAAACCCTCGACCTCCTTGTACCAATCATCGTCACGCTGTAAAGTGAGAATCTTCTCACGTAGATTCATCTGAAGAGGCAACATTGAAAATATGCGTGGTATCAGACTCAAAGAATTTGCCACTCGATTCACTGTTCCCTTTATGTAAGTAATCACAAAGTCGTATTCGCTAAGCAATTCTGACCAATTCCATTGTCGTGCATTCAGGTGGCTTTGCGTAAAAATGTGTTGTAGTCCACAATGATCAGTCCTTAGTTCAAATTTTCGTCCAACAAGGTAGTGTCTCCAAACCTTCAAGGCATATACAATGGCTAATAACTCCAAATCATGCGTTGCAGAGTTCTCCTCATGTCTTCTCAGTTTCCTCGAAATGTAAGCGATTACTCATCCGTCTTGCATCAAGACTCCACCTAAGCCTTCCTTGGATGTGTCAGTGCATACCAAGAAGTTTGCGTCCATGTCAGGGACCTTTAGTATCGGCGCTATCATCAACAACTCTTTAAGCCTCCGAAATGCTTCCGCACATTTCTCGGTCCAAACAAACTTCTTGTTTTTGTTTTGTAATTCCGTGATTGAATTTGCTATCTTTGAAAATCCCTCGACAAACCGTCGATAGTATCCTACTAAACCCATAAAGCTACTCACCTCCGTGACATTCATTCGTTGGCACATGCCATTCCATAATAGCCTTGACCTTGGCTAGATCCACAATGATATCTTCATCGGAGATGACATGCCCTAAGTAGTGAATCCTTGATTGATAAAAAGAGCATTTGGACAACTTCCCATACAATTTGTGCTCTCACAGACACTGTAGTACCAAGCGCAAGTGCTCGTCATGCTCCTCCGTTGTCCGAGAGTAGATCAAAATATCGTCAATGAATACTTGGATGAACTTGTCTAAGTACTCGCGGAGCACCCCATTCATCAAACTCATAAATACTCCTGGGGTGTTTGTCAGTCGAAACGGAAAAACAGTAACTCATAATGTCCAAATATCGTCTTAAAGGCAGTCTTAGGGACATCATCCTCCTTGATCCGCAACTGGTGATACCCTGATCGCAAATCGATCTTGGAGAACACCGTCGCACCCTTCATTTGATCGAACAGATCATCAATTCTTGGTAAGGGATATTGATTCTTGATCGTAGCCTTGTTCAGTTGACGGTAGTCAATGAAAATCATCCATGATCCATCCTTCTTTCATATGAAAATAACAGGTGCACCCCACGGTGACACACTAGGATGTATCAGTCCCAGGTCCAACAACTCCTTCAGATTCATTTTCAACTCTTGCAACTTCAGGGTCGACATCCTATAAGGCGTTCTTTCTATCGGTTCAGTCCCCGGTTTCAAGTCTATGGTAAACTCCAATTCCCTTTCCGGTGGCATCCCATGTAACTCCTCTGGAAATATGTCCACAAACTCTCTCACCACCAGAAGGTGTTCTAGACCTTTTGCTACTCCCTTCTCGTTTAGTGCAAGGATCGCATAAATCTTACACCCCTTGCGCATACTCTTCCGCAGCTGTAAGGAAGAGATGAACGTTAGGGAAACTCCCTAGTTCTCTCCTAAAATCACACATCTCTGTCCCTCGTCATCGACCAAGCTCAACCATTTTGTCTTATAGTTGAGTATAACCTCATGCGATTCCAACCAATCCATACCACTTATGACATCATAAGATCCTAAGATCGTAACGTACAAGTTGGCCCTTGTGACAAACTCTCCCAGGTTAAGGGCACAGCCTGTAACTTTTCCTCCAACCTTCTGTTTGGCTCCTGAAGCCATCTCTACAAATATAAACTCATTATGATCAACTGCCTTTACCTTAATCCTTTTTAGTGCTGCACCAGAAAAGAAACTCTCAGTAGCATCGAGATCTATCAAAACACTAAGGGTCTGGTAAGCGATGGTACCTATCATCTCGAGCACAGTCAACTGGTGCTTTGCCTGGTGGTTATTCACCACTACATGAATCCGATGGGCCTTTCCCATATCTCCCACTGTAGTGGGTCCGGTTGATTCAGACACTTTGGTCCTCTCCACAGGACAGTCGTGCTTGTCGTGTGGCTCCCCACACATCCAACACCCCTTCTTTGGCCCAGTAGTCCTGGTACCCGAAGTAGAAGATGACGGCCCACTGGCCTAGAACCCTGGTCTATTCTACTGAACAGGCCTAAACTGCTGCTATTGTGGGCGACACTACTACTGATATTGTGGTCCCCGATAAGGTGTCTGTTGCTGAGGTGGCGGTTGTCGGGGTGTAGTGAAACTGGATCCCCTATGGAAGCCACGATATCCCGGTGTATGGCTTGCTGGTCTCTGATGCTGTGGTGTTCCAGATGAACCCTGCCCTGTTGGTCTCACTGGATTCCTAGTCTGACCCCCACTGATAAGATCCTCCTCTACTATGAGGGCCTTCTGGATGGCATCGTGCAAGGTTTGAGGCATAAAAATCCTAACCTTTGCACGCAGGCTTCCATTAAGGCCGAACACGAACCGATTGACCTTAAGTTTCTTTGTGTTAAGGTGCAGAGCATACTAGAGCAACTCCATAAAACGTGCCTCATACTCAGGCACCATACGACATCCCTATCGTAAGGCGTTGAACTCATTGAGCTGACGCTCAATGAATTCCTCTGAAAGGTACCTCTCTCGAAACCATTCCTCAAACAATTCCCATGACTTGTCTTCAACGGCCATGTTCAACTGCGGTAGGAGCGTCTTCCACCATATAAGAGCGCTCCCCTTCAGTTGAAATACCGCCATGTGGACCTTCATGTTGGAGGTATAATCATGAAGTGTGAAGCACATGGCCATGTTCTCCAACCATGCCTTGGTGGCTGCATCGTCCGAGGCACCAAAGAACTTGGGAAATTTGACTTTCTCAAGTTCACGATGAATGCTACTAGTAACGGTTGGTGTGCACAGAGAAACCTCAGTGAGTGCTGGGGCCCTGGCCTCATCTCTGTCCAAGCGGCTGATCAGTGCCTCGGACATGTGCTGAAAAGATCTCATCATCCCTGGTGTTGAGACTCCTTAGGTGTGGATGCTATTAGAGGCGTCGTGCCTCGTCCCCTAACACCCCATCGTCTACCTCTATGGAGCCCTCTAGCCATGATTACCTGCACGCACACAATCAACTCGATCAGCAATAGTATAATCAAATCTAATCATGTCAACGAAATCCATAGCGAATCCCAAGTCGCGGGTCGAACCCGTTCTAATACCATATGTAACGATTCTCCTCGTTACGACGAGAAACCTCTTCATAACAAGTGAAACTTTTTTTTTTTTTGTGTGTGCGTGTGTACAAGGTAACAAGACACTATACTCTACGCCACCGCATGACAACGAATCATGACGCATGCAACTATGATATCAACATAAAGGTCTAAGACGCACATCAACATCTTCCAGTAATGAACAACAATCGACTGATAAATAAATAGGAGAGAATACCCACCCGTCCTACCCTGTAATGGTTAGGACCTCCAAGACACATAAGCAACGCTCAAGCCTAGGTTCCCATCGATTTTAACCATTTAAGGTCTTAGGGCTGGCGACTTTTTTGAGGAACATGGAGGTGTCTACATCCTACCCAACACAGTAAGACCAGGCCTACTAAGCCATTGATAAAGACACAACCATCAAATCGTTGTCAGCAAGGTTATATAATTTATGGAAAAATGCGACTGTGAATTATTAATAAATCATTAAATTACTCGTTATAGTATTGCATGGGAGGTGTACTTTAAATCAAATTTCAAGACTATGAACATTTATACAACAAGCAGGGTAATTGACAAACTCTATTCCAACCTCCATTATGAGCCTGTCTTCGCATGTTCCAAGTGCATAAAGGCATAAAGGCATATTCTAAATCAAGTTGTAAAGGACATTAACAAACATTTTGAATATTAAGACCATTCGCTGGTGGTTAAGGGTAATGTCTATGACATTAATACTAGCTTGTTTCATCTTTACGCATAAATTCATTACCATAAAATAATAACAACCATACATTTATATCACAATATCCAGGCCATAATTTACAATTACCATACATCTTATATGTTATCTAATAACCAGAAAACTACAATAACCCTTACCATACATGATAACCACTTTACATTTTATGTTACAAAAATCTTGCAAATAAAATTACAATTACCAACATTTTATTTATTATCAAATAAAAATAAAACTGCAATATCCTTTACCATACATGATAACCACTTTACCCTTTTTATTACTAAACCCTTGCGATAAATTACAATTACATACATTTTATATGTTTCAACCATAAAATTTCAATGACCTTACATGATAAAAACATTGCAAATAAACAATGAGGAGCTCGCATTCATAAGTTATCAATGCTAGCATAGCAATCTTCATATTGCAAGAACCTTACATTTTATATGTTATCAATCACAATGAATTTACAAGAACATTTCCCTAATCATAACCATATCATCACTTTCTATATTACAATAACATTTCAATTAAATAACAAGGACTTTACATTTTATTTGTTATTAATAACAATGACACTACAATAACATTACCATAACCTAACCATATCATCACTTTTATATTATAATAATATTCAATTGAAATAAAAAGGACTTTACATTGTATTGTTATTAATAACAATTGAAACTACAATAATAAGACCAGAAAATAACCATATCGATACTTTTATATTAAATAGTATTGCAATTAAAAATAACAAGGGCCCTACATTTTATTGGTCATAAATAACAATGAAATTTTGATGACTCTTCCATAAAATAACCATATTCTTACTATTGATATTAGAATGACCATGCAATTAAAATAACATTGACCTTACCTTTTAAATGATATCGATCATTGGCCTTACATTTTATCTTTATCCCAACAATACATTTACAGTCACAAACAGTTACATTTACATATCTAAACAATATAATACAGTCGCAAAACAATTACACCCTTCCTATTACAGTTTTAGGTTATCAAGACAACAAGGCTAGTGGCTATGAGTGCCTGTCAGAGCCCATTTTGGCAACCGATGTGCGCATGCCATAATTCATGCATCCAGTTGGCAGCCATCAATGACAGTGGTCAGAGGCAGAATCAATGGCAATTCCCAAATGGCGACTGTAGTTTCTAAAATCATTCGGCAACTCCCTCCTGAAGGCACATAAATCTATTCATGCAGTGTGCAGAGAGAGGACATGTCTGCAATCTCCGATCGTGGCCTTACATAAGTTGCAGAGGCAAGAGTAATAAGGTTTAATAGTTGTCGGGCGAAGTGTACGAGGTGAATGAGGTCTGAAAGTTAAATGAAGCATTGTCAATGAAGAAGTTGCCAAAATAAATTAAAATATGGGCCGTAAAGCAGAGAGATCAGGTCTTGTGCAGGCGATTATAACATTGGTGATACAAAAATATCGCACAGCAAAAATTTCGAAAGGAAATCATGAATTAATTGGTTTAGTGGACATAACGTATCGACGAAGATTTAAATACATTAACCAAGGCACAGGGCATATGTCCAGAACTGAGACGCACTAAAAAAAATTATCGCAACAAGATGAATTCGGCAATGACTGTAACTCACACCCACACAGTCATTTCAGGAACCTCGAACCCAAATATATTGAATTAATTTGATTTCACATGACATTAAGCATCCAAGCATATATCACATCATCGAGAGCCCTCGCAACAAGTGTTCGAGGATTGCGCTCACATAAGGCACCAAAAAGGAGTCATAAGGGGCCATGCACTACGCATCTTCCATTAAATAACAATAAAAAATATAACGCCGTATTTAACTTCGTTTGAAAACCATAAAAACAAAAACGAAAATGAAGGTAGGTCTATGGCGAATCTCCCAAGGTTTGACTCGAATCGGGAGTTAACAGAGCCACCGCCGGTTATAAGCAATGGAAAAATCATGGCCACTAGAGGCCATGCATCTGGCCTGCCCTCCTTCTAATTCCACTCCAGAGTAGACGCCCTTACCCAAGTGTTTCACAACAAAAAGGGGAAAATGAAAGTGCTGAAGCAACACAGTCAAAAGAGGAGAAGAAAATGCCACTGAAAATATTACCAACACGCCATCCCTTAAAGAAAACAAAAAAATGCAGAGACACATTCTAAGGCTGTATACTATTTGTTGGGATATAAAAATTCGCTGGACTATAATAATCGTTGCGCTATAATAGTCGCTAGTGTAAGTATAAAGCTTCTCTGAATGAGGGAAAATGCAGTCAGTAACTGTCACAACAAGCGGCCATACAATGTGTAGTGGGAAATCACATAGAACAACATACCCTCCGACGACAAGAGGGATACAATCGCAGAGGGTGACTAGTTGATCGTAAGAGGAAGGGATAAGCAAAGTAGAGGTATTCAACTCAAGCAGGCACACGTCAATTAATCAGTCAAATTTCCAGTCATGACATTGTCAACAGTTTAACTACCCAATACACAAGCAGATCTAAAAACATACATCCTACAATATTCTACAATCAACAGAGAAAGCGTACCATTGCCTTAATGCCCGCCTCGAATGATGTCCCACACTCCTTTCTGCTCTCACTCACCGACCGTCGAAACCTCACTGGTACCTCCCAGCCAATTGCTAGGGGTACTTTGCTTCCCCCTCAGCCCCCCGAGCTGCAAAGGGGCCACACACTCTCTAGATGGTATGTCTAGCTCCCAGCTCGCCTCGCAAGGCCGAGCTACCACTCCTATCCGAGCTGGAAAATCCCAACTCCTCACAAATAATTAGTCAAGTCACAATTCCGACAACGTAACATTACGCTAACAGTTGATCCCCTCTTCCTCATCTTCCCTTTCTTTTATAGAGTTTTTAGAACCTCCAACTTTCCCTAAATCACATTTAAATTAATTTTTAATAAAAATCTTCTAAATATTCTCCTTCGCACAAGTTTCGTCCATCCCCCTCTTTCCTCCAAACATTATTTTCTTTAAATTTATTAATTGTCTCATTTCCCTCACCCACCTAGAGTTGCTCCTAAATTTACTCCTAGGTGTTTCTAGATTCCCTTACAGGTTTAAATACTTTCCCTAAAATGAAGTTGCTAATTTAGTTCATTTTAGAAGGTTCTTAATTGCAGATTCCTTACTATGTTGACCTCGCTTTTTACCATAAGTTCCCCTCTTTCCCTTATTATGTTTCCCCCCATTCCTTAGTTTCCTAATTTTTATTATTCCCTCCTTTCCCCTTTTATTAGGGCCAAAATGGAAGTTGCGCTATTTAATCTTTTCCTTTTACTATTAATTTGAAATCTTTTTACACTTTCACAAGTTAAATAATTTATTTCTTCTTTACAATTTAAAACCATGGATTTTAATTAAATTATTACTCTCTTCATTTTAACCCAAAAATTTATGAAGACTAAAACTATTACTTAAGTGGTTTTTAGTTTAAATTTTCATTTTTATTTTTATAAGGTCTTTTTCTTAAGGTTAAACAAAATTTTACCCTAGAGAAGTTTTAGACTTAGGACTTAGATTCTAAACTAGGCGACAATTATTTAGGGAAGTTGTTTTAAGAATTTCCTAATGTGTTAAAAGTCTTAGGGCCATCTATGTTTGTTCCTTCATCAATATCAACGCGACATGCCCTTTAGGATGCACCACGTGCTCCAAGGGTGCCACTCACCTCGTTTGTTTCTTTTGTGCAACATGCCCTTCAGGATGCACCACGTGCCCCAAGGGTGCCACTCACCTCTTGTGTTTCTTTTGCACGACATGCCCTTCAGGATGCACCACGTGCTCCAAGGGTGCCACTCACCTCTTGACTAATTGGTAGACATTAATAACCCCTAGAGTCAACACTCCGCTAGGTGAACTTGTGGGAGACTAAGGGTTTCTAAGGAATAAGTCCCCCGCCGTATTGTACGCCCCTTAGAGTCATCATGAGCAACTGTCGTAGTCTGCCCTCACGGCATCGTGGATCCTCTCAGACTAGGTAATCGTTAACCTACAGTTTGAGCCACGACGGGAGTGCTAGTAGGATGTGGCACGGTTGATGTCCACACCTCTCCCTCAACCTCTCTGGAAATTGTGTGTGGCCCCTTTACTCCATATGTGAGTCTGGTCGGCAAGCTATCATCAACCTGCATCATCAACAATCGTGTCATAACATGTCTAGATCATATCATCAAATCAAATGTACTAAAATCACAATAAACAATCAACCCCAATAGCACACTCCCTGACTCGATCTAGAGTCCAAGGGGTTCCAGTGATGTCTCTGCATCCTCAAGGTCCAAAAATCCTGCACACTCAGTAAAACTGAGTCAATAGAACCTGTCCATGTCAAAGAAGTAAAACATCATGTCATCTATCATATCACATCATAATCAAGGATAAATGTTTTCTTATCATAAAAGTCTAGATCACTTGCAAGCAAGTGTCCTCAAAGATTAAGTTTTCTCAGTTTGCCAGAGCGGGATGTTACAGTCGGGTAACGAGAGCATCGGGGATGAGAGCAAGTGTTGCTTCAAATCATTGAACTGTTTTTTTATGAGTAACCTCACACAAAATGTACCTTGCCACCACCCCTAGTCACTTGGATAAGGGCCCATGCAATATTGGAGAATCCCAACATGAACTTGTGATAGAAATTGGCAAGGCCTAAGAAGCTTTGAAGCTCAGTGAGTGTAGTCGGGGATTTCCAGTCACGAATGACCTAGATCTTGGCTGGATTGGCATGCACCGCATGGTCATCAACAATGTAGCTTAGGTAATGGATCTTGTTCATGCCGAAGAAACATTTTTCCAAATTTGTATATAGTTTGTGTTACCGCAGATTGTGCAGAACCTGTTGAATATGTTGCAAATGTTCTTCCCAACTCTTGCTAAATATAAGGATTTCATCCAAATACAACACCAAAAAATAATTCATGAAAGGCTGCAAGATTGTTGGATTACTGAGAGGGGGGGGTGAATAAGTAATAACGTAATTATAATCCTTTTTCTTCAAATGTTATATCAATGTAGAATTATTATCCAATAATGAGCAGTAATAAATAAACAATCACACACATGCACAGNCTTATATGTCTTGAAGAATTACATTCATTGGAAGCACCAACTTCCTTTGTTTTCCAGCTGCCACTGGAAGGAGGCTCCAACCTCCTAGTTTCTCAGGCTACAACCTGAGGGAAGCTCCAACTCCCCAAATCTCTGGCTACAACCAGAAGGAGGCTACAACCCCCAATGTTCTCCGGCTACAACCGGAAGGTGGCTACAACCACGTATCCTTGCCCCGTCCTGCCACCCTGAAGTAGAAGTAGAATGATGGAACCACTGTCACACTATCACTGTGAGATATGCCGTGTAAACCTATACCAATAAGTCTGATGCATCAACCATGCATCAACCTGTACCTCAAACTGTAATCAACCTGTACCATAAACGAGTGCATCAACAATGCACCAACCTGTACCATAAACAAGTGCATTAACCATGCACCAACCTATAATCAACCTGTACCATAAAAAAGTGCATCAACCGTGCACCAACCTGTACCATAAACAAGTGCATCAACCATGCACCAACCTGTAATCAACCTGTACCATAAACAAGTGCGTCAACCATGCACTAACCTGTAATCAACCTGTACCATGAACAAGTGCATCAACCATGCACCAACCTCAACAAAAATCCCTCATCAATTTCATCATCCAAATATGATTTGTAGCTCTGTAATAGACCTTAGAAAGCACCTTCAAAAGAATTTATCCTTCCTTGCATTTCGGCCTTCTCTTGTTCACTTTCCTCAGAATTTCGTCTAAGATATCATTTGTAAACCTCAGACACATATATATATTCAATATGCTCAAGTGTGATTCAAATGAGAGAGCCTTGCCTCTTATTTATACTCTCCAAGTAGCTTCCTTAAAAACATATTCTAGGTCACTTGGCCCCACTTTC
>ML791599.1:422048-432876 GCA_009831015.1 Picea engelmannii
AAACAACTCAAATAGCCCACTCCCTGACTCAATCCGGAGTCCAAGGGAGTTCCACCGATGCCTCTGCATCCTCAAGGTCCGAAACCCTACACACTCAATGAAACTGAGTCAATAGCACCTGTATACAGCAATAGTAAAACATCATGTCATCAATCATGACGCATCATCATCAAGGTTAAGTGGTTCATCATCATAAAAATCCAGATCACTTGCGATCAAGTGTCCTCAAAGAATAAGTTTTGTCAGTGCGCCAGAGCGGGATGTTACAAAACTGTTGGCACACATCATATGCGTCCTCCCAAGTCGTCGAGTGCAGACTATAGTTGTCCCACTGGACCTTGACCTGAGCTACTGTTCAACATCGTAGTTGTCGAATGCAATGGTCCAGAATGTATATTGGCTTAGTCATGAGCGCACCCTCATCAGATACCTACAAAGAACTCATGTCAATAACATGTGTAGGATCACTAATATAATGTCTCAAAATAGATATGTGAAAAACATCGTGCTAATGCCTCAAAGAGTTAGGCAAGGCTAGTTGATAGGCCACAGGCCCCTTCCTTTCCACAATCTCAAAAGGTCCCATGAACCTAGGAGAGAGTTAATCACCCTTCCCAAACTTGAGCAAACTCTTATGCGGTTTCATCTACAAGAAAAATTGATCGCTAACCTCGTAACTACGGTCGACACAATGTGCATTGACATAAATCTTATTTTTATCATGCGCTTCTTTGGTCCTTTGTCTTATGGTTTTAATTTGATCTTCCATTTCTTGTATTTCTTCTGGTCCCATTAGGACCTTATCCTCAAGCCGATCCCAACTCAAAGGCATCTGACATGGTCGCCCATAAAGAAACTCAAAGGGCGCTATATTAATGGTGCTTTGATAAATGTTTTTATATGCAAATTCTACCAGTGGCAAGAAATCTTCCCAACGCTTTTGTTGGTCCATAATGTACATATGAAACATATCCTCCAAGATTTCATTTGTTCATTCAGTTTTCCCGTCTGTCTCTGGGTGATACGCGATACTAAAGTTAAGTTTGGTTCCCAAAGCCTTTTGGAAACTAGTCCAAAATCATCTAGTAAACACCGCTCCTCGATCGGATATAATCCTCTTAGGCACACCATGCAGCCTCACAATCTCACTGATGAAAACTCTAGCTATGTTAGGTTCCTGGTATGCCATACGCACAGGAATAAAATGAGAACTCTTCATCAAAGTGTCAACTATCGCAAAAATCAAGTCATGTCTCCTTCCCGTCAGTAGAAATCCAAAAATAAAATCCATCGAAATGACATCCCATTTTGATTCCGGAACAGCGTGTGGTTGTATTAATCCTGTTGGATGTCTATGTTCAGCCTTCACCTACTGACATTCTAGATATCTTGCCATGTAGTTGACTATGTCTACCTTCATTCCTTTCCAGAAGAATAAGGGTTTAAGGTCTGCCCTCATCTTCATGAATCCAGGATGATCCATGTACACTGCTCTGTGAGCCTCGTTTAGGATCAAACTCCTCAACCCATCATTGGGAGGTATGTAAATTAAACTTTTAAATCTCAATAATCCATCATTTTCCATAGTAAATCCTTCAAATTTTGGTACCCACATTGTGTTTTGTTTGATAAAATCCTTGACCTCTTTGTACCAGTCATTGTCAAGCTGTAAATTTAGAATATTTTCACATAGACTCATTTGAAGAGGCATCACCAAAAATATACATGATCTCTGACTCAATGAATCAACCACTATGTTCATTGTTCCCTTTATGTAAGTAATCTCGAAATTTTTTTCGCTAAGCAATTCCAACCAACGTCATTGTCATGCATTCAAGTCACTTTGAGTAAATATGTGATGTAGTCCACAGTGGTCCATTTTTAGTTCAAATTTTCGTCCAATGAGGTAGTGTCTCCAAAATCTCAAGGCATACATAATGGCTAACAACTCCAGATCATGCGTCGCATAGTTTTCCTCATGCCTTCTCAACTTTCTCGAGATGTAAGCGATCACTCGACCGTCTTGAATCAAGACTCTGCCTAAGCCTTCGTTGGATGCGTTAGTGCATACCAAGAAGTATGAATCCATTTCAGGGACCTTTAGTATTGGTGTTGTCATCAATAGCTGCTTGAGCCTTCGAAATGCCTCCGCACATTTCTTGGTCCAAAAAAACTTCTTTTTCTTCTTCTACAATTCCATGATCATATTTTCTATCTTCGAAAAACCCTCGACGAACCGTCTATAATATCCCACTAGGCCCATGAAGCTATGCAGTTCGGGGACATTTGTTGATGCAGGACATTCCATAATATTGTTGACCTTTGTTGGATCCACAATGATACCTTCGCCGGAGATGACATGCCCTAAGTAGTGAATCTTTGATTGATAAAACGAGCATTTAGGCAATTTCCCATACAATTTGTTCTCTCGTAGACACTGTAGTACCAAGCGCAAGTGCTCATCATGCTCCTCCAACATCCTAGAGTAAATCAAAATATTTTCAATGAACACTTGGATGAACTTGTCCAAGTATTCGCGAAACACCTCGTACGTCAAAATCATAAATACCCCTAGGGCGTTTGTCAGTCCAAACGGTAGAATAGTAAACTCATAATGTCCAAAAATCATCTTAAAGAAGGTCTTAGGGATTTCATCCTCTTTGATCCATAACAGGTGATACCTTGATCTCAAGTCAATCTTTGAAAACATCGTCATGTCTTTCATCTGATCAAACAGATCATCAATCCTTGGAAACGGGTATTGATTCTTGATCGTTGCCTTGTTCAATTGGTAGTAGTCTATGCAAGGTCTCCACGAATGATCCTTCTTCCATATGAAGATAACAGGCACAACCCATGATGACACACTTGGATGTATAATTCCTAGGTCCAACAACTCCTTCAGTTGCATTCTCAACTCCTGTAACTCCGGGGTCGACATCTGATAAGGCATTCTTGCTATCGGTTTAGTTCTCGTTTTTAGTTCAATGGTAAATTCCAATTGCCTCTCCCGCGACATCCTAGGTAAATCCTCAGGGAAGACATCTGCAAACTCTCTCACCATCGAAAGGTGTTCTAGACCTTTCGCTACTCCCTTCTCATTTAACACAAGGATCACATAAATATTACATCCCTTGTGCATGCTCTTCCATAGGTGAAAGGAAGAGATGAACCTCAGGGAAACTCCCTGGTTCTGACCTACAATCATACTTCTCTGTCCCTCATCATCGACCAAGCTCAACCATTTAATATTACAGTTGAGTATCACCTCATGTGATTCCACCTAGTCCATATGGATCACGACATCATAAGATCCTAAGATCGTGACGTACAGGTTGGCCCTGGTGAAAAACTCTCCTAGGTTAAGGCTACAGCCTGTAACCTTCCCTCCAACCTTTTGTCTTTCTCTCGAAGCCATTTCTACAAACATAAACTCGTCCTGTTCGACTACCTTTACCTTAATTATTTTTAGCGTTCCACTGGAAATGAAACTCTTGGTAGCACCGGGATCTATCAAAATACTAAGGGTGTGGTCAACGACGGTACCTGACGTCTCTAGAATAGTTGAATGGTGCTCTACCTGGAGGTTATTCACCATTGCATGAATCCAATGGGCCTTGCCCAAATATCCCATGGTAGTGAATCTGACTAATCTAGATGCTCTAGTTCTCTTCACTGGGCACTTGTGTTGGTAATGTGTCTCCCAACATGTCAAACACCCCTTCTTCGGTCCAATACTTCTGGTACCTGAAGTAGGATCTAACGGCCCATTGACCTGGAATCCTGGTTTGTTCTGTTGAACATGCCTAAACTATTGTTTTTGTGGTTGACGTTGTTGCTAGTGTTGTGGTCCTTGGTAAGGAGTCTGCTGCCGAGGTGTTGATCTCCAAGGTGTATTGAAAGTGGATCCTCTCTGGAAGACACAATATCTTGGTGAGTGTCTAGCTAGTGTGTGACACTGCTACACACCAGATGACACCTGCCCTACTAGTCTCACAGGAGTCTTTCTCTGAACCTTGCTGATAAGCTCCTCCTCTACTATGAGGGCCTTTTGGATGGCATCCTGCAAGGTTTGAGGCATCAAAATCCTAACCTTTGCACAAAGAATGACATTAATGCCAAACACGAACCTATTGACCTCAAGTTTCTTAGTATTCAGATGCAGAGAATACTGAAGAAGTTCCATAAAATGGGCCTCGTAGTCGGGAACCATACAACCACCCTGTCTCAAGGCCTTGAACTCGTTGAGCTGACGCTCAATGAATTCCTCTGACAGATACCTCTCTCGGAATTGTTCCTCGAACAATTCCCATGACACGTCTTTGACGACCATGTTCAATTGTGGCATGAGCGTCTTCCACCATAGAAGAGCACTCCCCTTCAGTTGAAATATCACCATGTGGACCTTCATATTGGAGGTATATTCATGAAGTGCAAAGCACATCGCCATATTTTCCAACCATGCCTCGGTAGCTGCACCAGCCAGGGCACCAAATAACTCGGTAAATTTGACCTTCTTGATTTCGCGGTGAATGCTACCAGTATCAAATGAAGCGTGGAGTGGACCCTTAGGGGGTTTAGACACCCTGGCCTCATCTCTATCCAAACAATTGATTAGTGCCTCAGACATCTACTGAAAGGACCTCATAAGCCCAACCACATCACACACAACTTTATGTTCATGCCCAACAACCTGTTAGTTTCCCTGGGAGTTAGACCCCTCGAGTGTGGATGCCACTGGAGGCATGATGCCTCCTCCCCTAACACCTCATTGTCTGCCTCTGCAGCGTCCTCTAACCATGATTACCTGCACGAATACAAATCAGTTTAATTAGCAACATTACAATCAAATATCTAACCAACGGAAGCCGTAGTGATTCCAAGTCGTAGGTCGAACCAACTTTGATACCATATGTAATGACCCTGATCATTACGACTACATGTGACTCAAAGCAGTGATTTTTTTTTTCTTTGTTTTAAGAAGGAAGGAAATCAACAACAACAATTGATCAACACAACTTACGCATTTAGGCAACAAACAACAATGACACATCATAATATCACTTCATGCAACTGGACGAACATGTGATAATCAATAGACAAATAAAAATGACTACCTGCCTGACACAATCAAAATAATGCCTACAGGCTAAAGGAAAACATCAACAACCCAACACATCGGCTTGACGACCCGTAACTAGAAACCTCTATGGAACAAAAATCCAATCGCATTAAGGCGTTATAGAACCAAGTACCAACATCAATTACAATGAGCAGATGCCCACATCAGGAAGCACAAGACTCCGTCCAGGTTGTCATTCACATCTATCCATTAGGTCACGTAGTAATCCCCTCATCAGGAATCATGATGTCACAAGGCATTAGTCATGACAATAACCATGGTGAAACATAACATATCTAGACCTTTAACCCAAGCTAAATCCCTCACTCTAGGAGACCGAATCATCTGTCAATAAATACACGAAGACTATACCCAAGCACCCAAGCAACAAGTCGACAAGATGCAAGATGACAACACTCAAAACTAAATTGCACAGCTAACTGAAGGATTTATGGTTCCTACAAGGAAAACATGTGTGGTGAAACCATTATGGCCAACCACCATTTACAATTCGACTTAAGGCACAAGGCACAAAGTAACCAATTAATTGTTAAACTATTAAACGTTTTAGCTAATAAAACTACTAATCCCTCGACCATTAATCTTGTGCAAGCTAATAAACTATTACTCCAATAAACCATTATGTCTAACAAATCCTATTAATTCAACATTTATATCTTTGTCTAACAAATGATAATCCTATTATTTTTAATAAAAACCAAATAATTTTTTAAAACTTTTATATCAATTAATATTAATAAAAATTATTATTTTCTTTGTATAACAATCTACTTTATTTTCTTCAAGTTCATTTCACTTTAAAGGATATGTTAGTTAATGTACCTACTTAGACATGTTAGTTAATGTAATTAAGTGTATGTTAAAATATCTGATTAAAGTTCAATTATGAAGAAAATTTTATGTGAAGTTTGTTCACCTTTGATAAAGCAACAATATTTAATATAAACTAAACTTTGAAACATTGAAACTAGAAACCAAACATGCTAGTTGTAGAAGGGTTTACCTTTTTCAGTGCACAAGTCAGTTAATCCTAGTAATATGCCTATCTTTTCTAGAACACAAATAAATTCACTGCGTGTTGAATACATTAGGAGGCTGTCTATTAAACATATGGCATGTTGTCTATAAAAGTATGATATTAATGACTATTAATACATGATAACATTGTCTAATAAATGAATGATATTGTTGTCCAAATATATGATATGATATCGGTCTAAATATATGATATCACTGTGTAAATATATGATATGATTTCACGGTCTAAATATATGATATGATATCGTTGTCTAAATATATGATAATAGAAATCGCATTGATAATAGTTGTAAACAAAATCACACTGATAATAGAAATCGCATTGGTAATAGTTGTAAACAAAATCGCATTGATAGAAGTCATTGTATATTAACACATGATATCTCTGTCTAACCATATCGCTTTCTAACAATTATATTTAAGGGAAAATCACGGAGTTTAAATATGATATTGTTGTGTATTCATATATGTCGTTGAGTTAAATAGGATATTGTTGTGCATTACGCTATCGTTGTTTAATATGATATCGCATGGGTAATATAATATCGTTGTGCAATATGATATCGTTGTGTAATATATATCGTTGTCAAGTATCAAGTTTATTGATACATCTATTGCTAAAACTTATTGATAAATATGTTGACATCGTTGGGTAAATACGGGGTAATTCACCCAGAAAATCGTGGTGTAGATTCTATGTAATGTGCCAAGAAAATTGTGGCATGGATGCTGGGTAATGTGCCAAGAAAATCATGGTGTAAAGGCTGGGTAATATGCCAAGTAATTAGCTATCTAAAAATAAAATCGGAGAGTAAAAATTCACAGTGGTAAGTAATATAACGCAAAGATTGGACATTGGTAAAACGCAAAGATTAGACATTGGTAAAATGCGGAGTTTAGACATTGGTAAAACAAAGAGATTAGAGATTTTACCAATCAAAACGCAGTGGTACTCATTCACATAAACACAAATATTAATCATTCAACAATGAATCAATCAAAAACATAGAGATACTAATTCACAAAGAAAGCACAAGGATTAGATATTAATCATAAGATAAAAGCGTAGAGATAAGTAAGGGATAGATAGTTGGGCGAAGATTTATCCTTCATTTATTATCCATTCACAGGAAATAAGGGAATTTAAATATTAGTCTTAAGCATCGGAGTGAAGACAGTCGATTAGGCTCTTGGCCAAATGCTCAAGCACAGACTAATAACTTAAGGATAAGGGACAAAAGATAAAAACACAATTGTTCTTCGTAATAAATCATTAAAAACAAACATAGATAAGTCATTGCAATTTTTCTTTGGATCACCATGGTAAATCAATTCAAATACATCGAGCATAAGGTTGGGATGACTTTAAGTTCTCTGATAATAAAACATTGGGCTCATCAAGACAATTTGCGGAAAGATAAAAATGAAATCTCTGGATAGTGTTACATTGATTAAACATAACTTGTAACACAGTAAATTTACATTATTGAAGGTGCAAGAACAATATTTAATCTATCATTCAATATAATATACTCATGCATACCGTATCCAAAAGAGAAAGCTCCGAAGTCATTGTGTCGTGCATGCTTCATCCATCTCTCGCTTGCCAACCGATGTGACCTCACCGGTACCTCCCAACCAATGCTACTGGTACTCTTCTTCCCCCCGAGCTCCCCGAGCCGCAAAGGGGACACACACACAATACTAGAGAATGATAGCAACCATCTCACCTTGCAAGATCGAGCTACCACTCGTTACCCGAGCTAGGTATCCCAACTCCCACAAGAGAAAGTTCAATCAAGATAAAATTTCAGTAGCGTAACGTTATGCAAAAAGATGAGATCCATACTCCTCCCCCTCCCTCCTTTTTATAGAGTTTTTAAGTAATAAGTTTCCCCAAATTCTCATTAAATTCATTTTTCATGAAATTAATTTTAAAAAAACTCCCCCATACACATGTCGCCTAATCCCATAGTTGCACCAGAAAATCAATTTTATTAATTAATTAAATATTCCTATTTCCCTCACCCACCTAAAAGCGTTCCTAAAAATGCTCCTAGGTGTACCATTATTCCCTTACAATTCTTAAATGACTTACACCTTACTTAATTCCTAGTTGAGTTCATAAATAGAAAGTTCCAAAGGCTAGATTCCTTACTAAGTTAGACATTCAAATTTTTCTTTACATTTCCCCTTTTATTTAAGTTTCCCCTTTTTCCTTAAGTTTCCTATTTCTTTTAAGTTTCCCCCTTTTTCCTTTTTAACTAAAAAAAAAATTAATTTAGCAAGTGTAAATAAAACAACCATTTACCCTTTTTCCTTTTTAATTAAAAATTAATTTAGCAAGTGTAGATAAAAACGACCATTTACCCTCTTTTCTTTTAAACTAAAAATTAAATTTGCAAATGTAGATAAAAACAACCGTTACCCCTCTTTTTAAAAATTTACTTCTCCATCGTAATTTTTTTTTTTTAACTTTAATAAATAAAGTTTGAATTTCTTTATCCCCTTCTTGTTATATTTCTAAATATTTTTTTTCAGGCGTTCTGCTTAGACCTAGGTTTTACATTCACTAGGATGGGCAGATTATTTTTTTAGGGAAAAATTGTTTTTAAACTTTACTTATCATATCATTCATTTTAAGGCTGACTAGGTCCTAAGGAGGCATAGTTTTCTAGGCACTAGTTTTATTCACTTACTAGTTAAAATCTTGACGTGCCCTTCAGGACGCACTACTTGCTAAAAGGGTTCCACTTGCCTCTTTCAGTTTTCTTTGTGCAACATGCCCTTCAATATGCACTACGTGCTCCAAGGGTGCCACTCACCTCTTTTCATTTCTTTGCACGACATGCCCTTCAGGATGCACCACGTTGTCCAAGGGTGCCACTTGCCTCTTGACTAAATTTGGTAGACATCAAATCCCTGGAGTCAATACTCCGCCAGGTGATCTTGTTGGAGACTGGGGGCCTATAAGGAATAAATTCCCTGCCTTATTTTACGCCCCTTGGAATCATTGTGAACGACTTTCACAGTCTTCCCTTATGACATCATGGGTATTCTCGAACTAGGTAATCATTAACCTATAGTTTGAGCCACAATGAGAGTGCTAGTAGGCTTTGGTAGGTCTACTGCCACACCTCTCCCTCAAAGTATCTAGCTGTTGTTTGTGACCCCTCTACTCCAAATGTGAGTTTGTTCAGAAATCTATCGTTAGCCTTCATCCATCAACGTCCAAAGTCCTACGCACTCAGAAGAACCCAGACAATAGTACCTGTCTATGTAAATACAACGAAATAACATATCAAAAAATTCATAATATCTCGTAATCATAATCAAAACAACCAATAGTATAATAACCCAGATCACTTCCATGCAAGTGTCCTCAAAGAATAAGTTTTCTCAGTTGTGCAAGAGTGGGATGTTACACACGCAAACCTCAAGGAATGATTCGTCTAGTGAACAAAGATTTAAACCTCTTATATTCTTTTTAACTTTTTCGAATCAATTATTAATGTATTCCTTGGAGAATTTCGATGGAATATATAATGCTTATCGGATAGGAGGAAAGGACTAAACCATGGTTTCTAGAGACGAATAATTATCTGAAAAATAAATGTTACCCAGGATATGCAACAGACTCCTCGATGAGTGTAACCCTCGGTTGGAAAGAAGAAAAAATATAAAACTCGGTGAAGGAATAAGTCGTGGGTAAGATTTTGACAAGGATTGTAATAAGTCTCAAGACCAAGTAGGAACAAGCATACTAGGTTGTAAGCCTTGGGAGCTTTGACCTGCAAGAAACCTCTTACAGAGAATACTGCCGAGTTTTACCAAAACAAAGAATGAGTTTTTCCATAGTAATGAAAACCTCTCCAAAATCAATTCTATGACATAAACTTTAATGAAATTAATCATGTGAAGTACAAAGGGAGGTGGCTAGGTTAAGTGTCAAGTAGTTAAATCCCCAGGCATGTGAAGTAGTGTAGTTGGAGGATTTGGATAGTGACCCAGGGGATCAACGTGGGAAAAAAAGTCATTTTCAAGTTGCAGGTTTTAAATTATAGAGGAAGGAGTTTGTGACATGTCATTATGGATGTTGTAAGGTGACTTGTGAAAAAAAATATGGTTCAAATTGTATTAATTACTTACCCTACAAGTGAAATAGTCTAGCCTTGTCATAGCATTACACTAGAGTATATGGTAAAGGAATATTCCTAGGATAACCCAATTATAACATTTATGCAATGTTTGATGATTTGAGTTATGTTTTAAATACCTTGGACAACCCCCACAACCCTCTTGTAAATATAATACCTCTCTCTCTCTCTCTCTCTCTCTCTCTCTCTCTCTCTCTTTGTATATATATATATATATATATATATATATATAAGTAAGCATATTCATATAAGCCACTATAGGTAGCTAGTGTACTTGAAAAGTAATAGAGTTAGGAATTAATTCAGTTACCTAATAGTATAGTTAGGTATTATATTACTTGTAAAAAAAAGTCCAAGGACATTACTTATGAGTTAGGTTTATATGAAGGTTTAAATTTAAACCCAACTTACTTATTTCCAAGTTAAGGTAGAATTTCTCATGGTGATATTGAAGAGAGATTTCAAGTTATATACAATGTCATGGTTGTTT
>ML791599.1:439304-450143 GCA_009831015.1 Picea engelmannii
ATAAAATTTTGGCTATTTTTAAGGTAAAATAATTTTATCCTATAGAATTTGGGCGAATCATTTTTAAAATAGCGAATCTCGTTTTTGGAAAAACCATGGAAAATTAGCCCATGAGCGAAATTTAGCCCCTAAAATCATCCATGTTCATACCCAATAGGTTAAAAATGTGACTTAATGAGGGATTTAAACACCTTCCACTTAGTTCTTTTGTACTACTTTGTAATTGTGAGTTCTACACTTCTGGGGATTTCTGAAGCCCCACACATCCTCTAGGTGGATATAGGTGGTCTCTCACCTAAACCAACTGGCTTATTTTGTATGTTTTCATGTCATCACATCTTGTTGTACTTGAAGGGCCATTTTGGGGCCCTAAACATTGTTTTCTTGGCTTGCCACAATGAAATTATAGACAAAGACAAATTTTGATGACATAATGTGTAGTTCTCTGAAATACCTTTCCAATGGGATATCACATGCCTAAAATGAAGGTCATATGCAAAAGTTATGACCTTTGGAAGTTGAGGTACCAAATTACACCAACTTACCCATAGGGCCCACATGACTTTTGGCATTTCACGTTCTAGGGTTAGGGTTTTGGATGTCTATGGTTTTGGAATTCTTGAGTAATATCAAAAAGGCCTCTGGATCCTCATTGTAGTCCATTATGCTCAGACAAATGCATGTAGTAGCCACATCTCTTCTCAAAGATAGCTACGACCATTCGAGAAAGTGTTTCAGTTCTGCAGTTTTATAGTTTCAAACTATTTCATTATTTAATAGAAGATATTGTTCAATGGATATTTGTGTTATTATTCATATCTCTATATTTATTTTATTTAGTCTATTAATCAGTTCATTCCACTCCTAAATCTAGATCAGTGGTATCAAAGTGGGCTTCTCTTCATTTATTTTTCTTCGTGCATGTCCCCGACAAGATCTAGGTACAAGAAGTTGGGACTCGAACTAATTGAGCCATTAAAATATCGATCGCGCTGAGCCCAAAAAAAACCCATGGGGGATGGAAAGAAATATGATGGAGTAGGAGATATTATTAAAATGTTGCTTGAGGAATCCATTGCACGACAAAGGAATGAAATGATGGACAACTTCACGTAGATCCTTCGACGACTTCCTACAGGAGAAACATCTTCATCAAGCGGCCATGAAACCCCTTTCAAGGTATGGGTAAATTTTGATATTCCATTATTTGAAGGACTATTACATGTAGATGTTGTAGATAAATGGTTGAATCTGCTCGAAAGATATTTTTCAGTCCACAATTTTTCTGATAGGGAAAATATCACTTTTGCAGTCCTCAAGGTCGTTCCCCATGTTAAAGATTGGTGGTATACTTGCTCTAAGAAAAGGGATGTGGATTAATATACAATGTTTGTGGTGGCCCCTACATGGGATTCCTTCTGGAAAACCATTAAAGAACAATACTACCCTGTTGGAAACTACGAGGACCGGTACACCATATGGACCACTCTACGTCAAGAAAGGGACCAAACTGTACCATATTTCACCAATATTTTCCATAACCTACACACCAAATTGGGTATCAAAGACTCTAAGCATCATCTGATGCTCAAATACTGTGGTTGTTTGCATAGATACATTCAAACAAAAATGGATTTTCTGGACATCACCTCATTGGGAATGACTTATAGATATGTTGTCAAGATCGAGAAAAAATTTAAGCAGAAACGATGAGAGTTTGGATCTGCAAACCCCTCACAGCTGAAGAAGGGAAAATGCAGCCCCAACCCACACAGCAAGGGACCAAATCGAGATGAATTCCCTCATAAAAACCATTCCAAGCCACAACACAATAAGGGCAATGAGAATACGAATAAGGACATGGGAAAATGGTGTGAGTACCATTAAATTCCTTGGCACACCACCAAAGAATGTCACTCCAAGCAATCCCTCATGGCCAAGATGAAGGATTCTGAGTCATAGGATGATTATTATTCTGAGTCAAATACTGAAGGAGGGAAGCATATTATCGATGTTGAACCCAGTGCCATTGTCACTACCACCAAAGTCCAGCCAAGCAAACCAGAAGAACTAGAGGAAGGGGAACGCCTATTTCACTTAGAGATGTGGGTCAAGGGGGATCTGATTCATTTAATTGTTGACCACGATATTGAGAAGAACCTAATTTTAGAAGAGGTCATCAAGTGGTTGGACCTGCCAATGACATTGCATTTGCAACCCTAAAGCATCGGCTGCCTTCGCCAAGGAAGAGATCTTCATGTCAGCCAACAATGTCTTTTGCCCTACGACATCAAGCCTTTCAAAGATGAGGTACTATTTGATATTTCTCCCCTTGAAGTTTGTTATTTTATTTTAATACAACCATATTTTTGGAAGTGTCATGTTGTGCATGAGTCTATACCCCACAGTGTTATTATTACTTTGGGTAGACAGTTGTATAGGATCCCATAGGTAGCGTTACCTATTGTTATTTCTTTAATCTCCTTTAAGCAATGTAGTAAGGTCATTTCATAGACTGGAAAGTTCATCTTATTTGTGATCTGTGCTCATAGTAAGCAAAAGGTCACCACCACATCCATGGCCTCTACACAGTGTCTCTCTTTACATCAGAAGCAGGTGGATGAGATTGTGGAAGAATACAAAGACATATTTTCCTCACATATAGGGGTACCGACACACTGCCAAGTCAAGCATCCAATTGATTTGACCCCTAGTTCACCTCTACCCAATGGAATAGTCTATTGGCACTTGTTGATGGAGAATGATGAAATCAAGTGTTAGATCCAAGAGCTTCTTCAAAGGGGGCATATCAGACCCAACTCCTCCCCTTGTGGAAGCCTGATTGTACTGGTGTAGAAGAAGGATGAGACTTGGTGACTCTGCATTGGTTACAGAGCCATAAAAAAAATCACAGTTAGGAACCACTATCCCATTCTTAGGATTGATGGCCTTCTTGACCAACTCAAGGGGGAAAAGTTCTTCAACAATATTGAACTGAAGTCTAGCTACCACTAAGTTCCCATTGAACTAACTGATGTATGAAAGACAACCTTCAAGTCTAAAGAATGTCTCTATGAATGGATATTCATGCCCTTTGGATTAACAAATGCACCAAACACTTTCATGAGGTTGATGGATGATGTATTGAGACCCTTCACCAACTCGTTTGTGTTAGTATATTTGGATGACATCCACATCTTCAACAAAACATGGGAGGAGAACATGAGACATATTTAATAGTTTTTGAGTACTCTATGACAACACAAGATTTATGCCAACTTGGAAAAATGATATTTCGACATGAACATGGTCCAATACTTGGGCTACATTGTTGATAATCATGGGGTGCATTTTGATACAACAAAGATCCAATCCATCCATGAATGTCTAGCCTCGACCACATTGACTGAGCTTCAGAGCCTTTTGGGACTAGCCAACTTCTACAGATGGTTCGTGTTGGGATTCTCCCATATTGCATGGGTCCTTAGCCAAGTGACCAAGAGAGGTGGTAGGGACAAGTTTGTGTGGGGGAAGGATAAAAAATGGGCAGTCAATGATATAAAGCATCTCTTGTGCTCAACACACGTACTCTCCTTGCCTAATCTGCAAAAACCATTTGATATTAAGACTGATGTATCTGACTATGATGTGGCCACATTTCTCACTCAGCACGAGCATCCAGTGGCATACCATAGTGAGACACTCTCTGATATTTTATGGAAATACCCCACCTACGAAAATGAAATTTATTCCATTGTGCAAGCATGTCATCAATGGAAACATTACATTCTGGGGAAAGAGACGATCATACACACTGATCACAAACCTCTGCAGTTCATACATACAAAAGGGAAATTGTAGAATGAACTCCATTAGAAGTGGTCCACCTACCTGCAACATTTCCATCTCAACATAAAGTATAAGATAGGTATCTCCAATCATGTTGCTGACTTCCACAGTCGGCCTCTTGTGGTTGCACTCACCACTGTGCTCCATTCATGTGGACATGAAGCATCTGAGTGGCCCCAATTTTATCAGTAAGATCTAGACTTCGCCACCACCTATTAGCTCTTGGGTACAGGCGCAATTGTCATTGATTTTCACATTCAGGACAGAATCTTATGCCACCTGGGCCATCTCTATGTTCCTACAAGAGATTGTGCAAAGATTATTTGGGAAGCCCACTACAGTTGGGTGGCAGGACATTTTAGCATGGAGAAAACTGTGGTCGTTCTTCAGAAAAACTTTTATTGGCCAAAAATTCGACAGGACATCAGTAAGTATATCATATCTTGCACTACTTGTGCCATTGCCAAACCAACCATTAAGAAGTAAGTCTTATACACCCCTCTTCCTATTCCCGAGAAGCCTCGAGAATCCATCTCAATTGATTAGATGTTTGGCTTGTTTTCCACCAAGCAAGGAAATAATTATGTGTTTGTGGTCGTTGATCGGTTTTCAAATATTGTCATCGTCATAACCTGTAAGAAGAATGTCACGGTGACAGATATTGCTAATATCGTTTTCAAACGAGTGTGGGTCCACTTTGGGATACCAAAAACCATCATCTCTGACTGAGACAATAGGTTCCTCAACACCTTTTGGTCAAGTCTCTAGTCTCTTTTGGACACCAAGCTCAAAACATCCACTGCTTTCCACCCCCAAACCAATGGCCAAATACAGGTTGTCAATCGAATGATTGTGCACATACTATGCATGTACGATTCTAATAATTCATGTACTTGGGACAAGATTCTATCATATGTCCAACACAGTTACAACATGGCTCTCAAAAGTTCCATCAGTCATAGCCCATTTCAGGTGGTTCTGGGATTCCAACCCTTGGGACCCATTGATGTTGCACTTCCTCTTGCCACCACATAGACATAATCTTCCCCTAATCAGTCTGTGATCGACAAATCTACCATATTCATTGAGTGGATTCATCACATCTACCAATAGGTCCAAGAGATTGTTTAGAAATCCAATGCTAAGTACAAGCAGTGCCATGATCAACACAGGGTATCGCACTAGTTTTAGGTTGGCAACAAAGTCTCGTTACATTTACAAAAGGAGCATCTCAATGGGCCCCATCAGAAGCTTCTCCCACTTCATTATGGTACTTACACCATCACCAAGGCTATGGGTAGTAATTATTTTGAGCTCGACACTCCACCCTTCCTTGGTCTGCATCCAGTATTCAATGTGGACCTCCTTTTGCCATATTTCCCCCCATTTTTGGACACCTCCCAGATCACAAAACAAATGACACCAACAGATTTCAACCCTGACTACATGGAATAAGCATCCACTGATCATATAGTATACACACAGGTCAAGGGCACTCACTAGCATCAAATACATCTTTATTGGGTTTTCAAGGAAGGGAAACTCCTACACCAAGGCAAGTGGCTCACCCGGGGCCAAATCCAACAGAAGTTTCGTCACCTAATGGGGGAACTCAACGCAATGGAGACCATTTATTCCTAAGGGGGGAGAATTGATCCAGGTGGATATTGGTGGCCACCCACCTATTCCAACTAGCTCCTCATGTCCATTTTTTGCTCATCACGTTCTTATGTACTTCTTCGTAATTGTGGGTTCTACACTTTTGGGGCTGTCTGAATCCCCACACATCCTCCAGGTGGCCTCTCACCTAATCCAACTAGATTTTTTGTATGTTTTCATGTTAGCACATCTTGGCGTACTTTCGATGTTGTTTTGGGGCCCTAAATGTTGTTTTTTTGGATCACCACAGTCAAACTATAGACAGAGTCAGAGTTTGACAAAGGAATGTGTAATTATCTTAAAGTCCTTTCCAATGGGCTATCACACGCCTAAAACAAAGGTTGTATGAAACATTTATGACCTTTGGAAGTTGAGGTACCAAATTACACCAACTTACCCATAGGGCCCACATGACTTTTGGTGTTTTACCTTCAAGGGTTAGGTTTTTGGATGTCTAGGGTTTTGGCATTCATGAGTAATATCAAAAAATACTCTAGAGCCTCATTATAATCCATTCTTTTTAGACGGATGCTTGTAGCAGCCACATCTCTTCTCAAAGATAACTACCACCATTCGAGCAAGTGTTTCAATTCTACAGTTTTACAGTTTCATCCTATTTCATTATTTAATACAATATATTGTTCACTAGATATTTGTCTTATTATTCATATCTTTGTGTTTATTGTATTCAGTCTATTAATCAGTTCATTATGCTCCTAAATCTGGATCAGCAAGCCAATAATTAGCATGTCCTAATAGCCATCTATGATTAGGGTTATGGTTTTGCAAGCCTCAATTCTCGATTACGGTTAGAGTTTGAGACCCTCTAGAATCTTATTGAAAGTCCACATGTGGCTAGCTCAACATGTGTGACTAATGGAAAATGACATAGCATCCCCTTGGCACCATAGTGGTCACAAGATAAGTCAACTTTCAAGAGGCATAACTTACTCATTATAACATCCCGCTCTTGCGAGAACAAGTTATTGACTTATTTTTTAGGACACTTGCATGCAAGTGATCTGGTTTGAGTATATGGTTGTCTATTTCTCTTATGGGTTCTTATGATGAAGGATTATGATTTATGTTTATTTCATATCTATGTATTTACATATACTATTAACGAGTTTCCCATAAGTGTGAAGGACACTTGACAGATTGAGGATGTCGATGACATCAATGGACCTCCTTAGACTCCGAATTGTGTCAGGGGGTGTATTGAATTGGTTTGAGTATTTCCTTTATGCATATGTGACATATGATCGATTATATTATGATGTTTTTTATGGATCATTCAAAGTTTTTCATTGATGGATGAAGATTGAAGATTTATTGCTAATCTAAATCACATAAGGAGTAAAGGGGCCATGCACATAGACCAATTATTGAGGGAGAGGTGTGGCAGCAACCCTGTCACATCCTACTAGCTCTCTCGTTGTGGCTCAAATTGTAGGTTAACGATTACCTAGTTTTATTGATCCACGATGGCATGAGGGAAGACTGATACAATCACTCACGAATATTCTAAAGGGCACACAATAAGGCAGGGTCCTTATTCCTTAGAGGCCTTTAGTCTCTCACAAGGTTGCCTGAATGGAGTATTGACTCCAAGAGTTGGAAAAATACCAAAACCAGTCAAAGGCAAGTGACAACCTTGGAACATGTGGTGCGTTTTGAAGGGCATGTCCTGTAATTAAAAATTGAATCAAAGGTGAGAGGCACCCTTGAAGCACGGATTTCATCTTGAAGGGCATGTTGCGGTATTAAAAAGGTGATTCAATGAATCTAGGTGGCCTAGAATACTTTGAGCAAATCTTAAACCTGTAAAATATTGAGCATTGTCGAATCAATTAATTAATTAAAGACTGGATTCATTAACCATAATCCCTAATCATCTAAGATTTTGTAAATAAAAATTTAACTAAGCCTAAGTCTAAGTTATTAAGAGGAGAAAAACTAAATTACAAATTATATGAAATAAGAAAAAGGTAAACGAACTTAAGAGATTAAGAGAGATAAATCAAATCTAAAAAATTTAATACAATACACATGTATGCATAGACAAATTAAAATGAGAAAGTAATAAAGCATACAAGAATGTGTAAGCATAGAAAGGTATCTAGAGTCTAGATTAACTAGAGAACATTCATATTTTAAATCAACTCCCTTTTAGAAAGGCATCAGTCATAAAAGGGAAATAAAGGGAATAAAGGGACAACTGGGAGTGATTTTAGGATCACTTTTAGGATGGGTGAGGGAAATTGAATTTTAATTAAATTAAATTGTGGATTTATTGGTGCAACTAAGGGAATGAGTGACAAGTGTATGGGGGGAATAATTCCTAATTAAATTTTAGAAAAACAAATTAAATGTGTGAATGACAAGTTTTCACTAAGGAAATTCTATAAAACAAATGGATGAGTGGAGGAATAAACACATGGGTTATGAGTAAGGTTATGTTGTAGAAATTCTAACTGGTTTTACTTGTGAGAGTTGGGATACTCATCTTGAGAGAGAGTTGTGGGTCTACCTTACGAGGTGAGATGGGAGATAGAGGATTCTAGTTGTGTGTGTGTGTGTGTGGCTCCTTTGCAGCTCAGGTGGCTAAGGGTGAAGAAGAGTACCTCTGGCATTGGTTGGGAGGTACTAGTTAAGTATCAACAGTTAGTAACCAGATGAAGGGATGCTAGTTGCCAAGGATCGTCATCAATCCCATCATATTTTCACCTATTCAGTTACAATATTTACCATTGTTGTTAGTTAATCATCTCCTTTTAAATCAAAAATTTATTTTATGGGTACTAAATCGATTGAGAAATGATTATATTACATTGGGTGACTCATAAAATTGTATGACCTTGGAAAACTTGATTAAATGGATAATAAGTTGATTATGTGATTGGAAAATGATTTATATTTCTTGCACATAGGATGTTGAAATTATTCTACATTTTAGTTCAGGAAAATTTTCAAATTTATAGCTTTCTCTCCCCTTGTTATATCGCCATCCTGGAAGTTTTTATTTTTTATTGGTCACTTGATTTCTTCGATCCTCGATTGGTGGTTTCCTAGGGGTTATCTCTGTGTTTCCTAAAAATATCTAAGACATTACCCTCTTCCTTTTCTTTAAAATGCACCCAACATAGTAACCATTCTTTACTCTGCATTTTCTTCCTTTCCTCAATGAAAATTGTTTTAATCTATGCATTGTTCGGGAGTGCATATACTATGTATTTTCTTCCTTTTCTCAATGAAGGTTTGTTTTAATCTATGCATTGTTGGGAGTGCATCTATTCTGTGTTTTCCTCCTTTTCTCAGTGAAAAATTGTTTTACTTGATTCTATGTGTTTTGATAGTTATAAACCCTGCATCTTAACCCGTTGCTTAGTGAGTTCTATCCTTATTTCCTCTGCAAACTTTTCGTGATTTAAGGATTTTTGAGTGTCTGGGGAAGGGGGCGCTCTATGTTTTCATTCAAAATATTTTCAATTCTACCTTCAAAGTCCATGTGAATTTCCCTTCAAGGACTCTGCAATCCTCCCTTCAATGTCCCTGCGAAATTCTATTCAAAGACTCTGCGTTTTTCCCTTTAAAGACCCTGTGATTTTTCCCTTGAAAGTCTCTCTGGGTTCACCCTTCTCTCAGTGATTAGTGAAGGTGAGTATCCTTGCATTTTTTTTCAATGAAATTGCATCTTTAGTCTCTTCATTTTTGGGAGACAAAGGCTCTGCGCCTTCAACCTTTTCCCACCGAAATTGCATCTTGATTCTCTACATTTTTGGGAGCCAGAGGCACTCTGCCTTCACCCTTCTTCTCAACGAAGTTGCATCAATATGCTCTACATTTTTCCTTTTATACCTTCAACAAATTTTAAACACTGGATACCACCTACGATTTTGTTTTCCCTCTAAGATTTTAACCAATGGATACCACCTGGAATTTTGTTTTACCCCAATGTTTTCTTGTTCTTGCACCCAACATGGTATCTAATATTTTTCCCGACATTCATTTATACCTATCAAAATACATTGTATGAAATCTATCCAATATAGTAAAGCTAGAAAGAATAATACTATTGAATTTGGATTTGCATACTATTTTTACTTATGAATGTATATCTATTATAGATTCATCCGATATATTGTGAATATATTGAATTCTTCCTAGAAAAACAATTGAATTGATACGTGCAATTGGAGGAAATGCTCAACATATTTCTTCATCGTCATGATGAATCTATTTTTTATGTTTTTATATAGAAAATAAAATGTTTAGTTGTATTTTTTCTTTATACAGCTTAGATAAATAATACATAGATTTCTTCTTGGTTAGGTTGAATCTATGTTAATAATGTTTTAAATTCTATATAAATAATTATATTAGATCCTTAAAATAACGAGTGTCAATGCATTGACTGATGTCCTTGCTAAAAATTTGTTCTCAACCTTATGAACATCAATTTTTTTTCTCATACCTTAGTTACTCAACCTTGGGATTGTTTGTTGATTTTGTCTAAGTTTAAGTTATTTTATTTTATTGGATCATGATAAAACGAGGGTTGATTAATGGATAGTTATCTTTTTAGCACCTTGAAATAATGGCGATGCATGATTAAATTAGTAATTAAATTTACTTGCACACCTTGAATAAGGTTGACATGTGATTTCCTTGTAATTAATCTTTTGTGCCCTAAATTTAATGTGATTAAATTACCTTGCACATCGAAATAAATGGATGAGTAACTAGATTCTTGCGCCTTGAATTTAATAGATTAGACTTCGTTTGCACCTTAAATTTAATGGATAATTATTTTGTGCCATGATGTAAAAGAAATGTATGAATGGTCATGTGTGTAGTTTACTCCTTGTGTCACTAAAAATGTTAATGTATAAATGATTGAGCGTTGATCTCCCTTGTGCCATGGATGATGTTGATGATTAAGTAATTAGATTGCTTGCATTATGGACTAATCATGATGCCTAAATGATTATGCTTTAGATTACTCGTGCGTGTTGTAACAATGTTGATGTATGATTTCCTAAGTGATTAGATTAATTACGCACATTGTAATGATGTTTATTATGTTAATTCCTTATTTAGATAACGTGCACACCTTGGAATAATGTTGATTTATGGTTGAATTCAGTAATTGATTAATCGAGCACCTTGAAGTAAAGTAGATGTATTCTTTTGCACCTTGTAAATAAATAAAGTTGATTACATTGTTCCTTAAATTATGTCGTTGTATGATTGATTTAGTAATTAAATTCTCTTGTGACTTGGAATTTATGTGATGTGTGATTGGTTATTAGAACACTATTGCGCCATTGA
>ML791599.1:471114-481317 GCA_009831015.1 Picea engelmannii
TCATCAAATACACATAAACACACAGAAACTCATATGCAGGAAAATATGCTTTTGTATTATCTTTGAATGTCTATACATATTTTTACAAAGGCTAGACTGCAACCGAGTCTTATCGCTCTCTCCTCTCCTATCTTGAGATCTTTTTACAACTCTCTAAAACTACTAACTCCCTCTCAGAACTACCTTTGTGATCAAGGAAAAAAACTAACTACCACTTAAGTTTTGTTATATTAAAGTCTAGGAGTGAAACTCCCACATCACTTGTGATCATTCAGCTTCCAGGCATTTTGATCTTCTTTAGTTTTCAATCAGTTCAAAAAAAATATTTGTAGGAGACACCAACGTTAAGATTCTGAATTGATTCAAAGGCGCGCTAAGGCACTGAGTTTTCATCCCACATGGCTTTGTTGACAATGCTCCTGCATCAGTTTTCTTGTTCCTATGCCCAACATGGTATCCAATCTTTTTGTTGGCATTCATTTATACCTATCAATCTACAATGTATGAAATTTATCCAATATAGTAAACCTAGAAAGAATAATACTATTGAATCCAGATTTCCATACTATTTATGCTTATGAATTTATATCTATTATAGATTCATCCAGTATATTGTGAATATATTAAATTCTTCCGAGAAAAACAATTGAATTGATAGGTGCAATTGGAGGCAATGCTCAATAGATTTCTTCTTTGTCAGGATGAATCTACTTTTTCTTTTTTTATATAAAAAATAAAATGTTTGGTTGCATTTGTCTTTATACATATTACATAAATAATACATAGATTTCTTCTTGGTCAGGTTGAATCTATGTTAATAATGTTTTAAATTCTATATAAATAATTATATTAGATCCTTAAAATAATGAGTGTCAATGCATTGACTGATTTCCTTGCTAAAAAGTTGTTCTCATCCTTATGAACGTTAAATTTTATTCTCATACCTTCCTTATTCAACCTTACGCTTGTTTGTTGATTTTGTCTGAGTTTAAGTTATTTTATTTTATTGGATCATGATAAACTGAGGGTTGATTAATGGATAGTTATATTTTTAGCACCTTGAAATAATGGTGATGCATGATTAAATTAGTAATCAAATTTACTTCGTGCCTTGAATGGGGTTGACGTGTGATTTCCTTGTAATTATTCTTTTGCACCATGAATTTAATGTGATTAGATTACCTTCTGTGTGGAAATAAATGGATGAGTAACTAGATTCTTGCGCCCTGAATTTAACAGATTAGACTTCGTTTGCGCCTTAAATTTAATTGATAATTATTTTGCACCATGATGTGAAAGCAATGTATGAATGGTCATGTGTGTAGTTTACTTTTTGTGCCACTAAAAATGTTAATGTATAAATGATTGAGTGTTGATTTCCCTTGCACCATGGATGATGCTAATGATTAAGTAATTATATTTATTGTGTTATGGACTAATGATGATGCCTAAATGATTACGCTTTAGATTACCTGCACACATTGTAACAATGTTGGTGTATGATTTCCTAAGTGCTTAGATCAATTGTGTGCATTGTATTTATGTTGATTATGTTAATTCAGTATTTATATCACATGTGTACCTTGGAATAATGTTGATTTATGGTTGAATTCAGAAATTGATTTATCAAGCACCTTGAAGTAAAGTAGATGTATTCTTTTGCACCTTGAAAACAAAATAAAGTTGATTACATTGTCCCTTAACTTATGTCCTTGTATGATTTCTTTAGTAATTAAATTCTCTTGCACCTTGGAATTTATGTGTTGTGTGATTGGTTATTAGAACACTATTGCACCATTGATCATTGTTGATTTTGGTGATTTAACAAGTTGGTTTTTGGACTTGATTGTGTTAGTGGGATGTATACACCTCCTTGTTCCTTAGAACATTCACTATCCTTGAGACCTTAAATGGTCAAAATCAATCAGATGAATCCTGGGCTTGAGCATTTCTTATGTGTCTTGGATGTCCTAACCTTGCAGGGTAGGTTGGGTGGGTAGTTTCTATGTTTTATATTTATGTGATGAGCTGATCTTGCGTTACCATTTATGATACTTGTTGATTTTGTGTCGTTATCTAATGCGATGATGTGTTAATTATGTATCATTACTAATTATGATTGATGCATTGGTTACGTCGTTATGGATTATGATGATGGGTCACTTGTAAAGATTTTACTTATGATGTCGTAGATTATTCACTACTATGAATTTTATTGATGATGTTAATTTCCTAATGCTTTAAAAAAATTACCTATGTTCATCACTTTCCTAGTCGTAACGGAGGAGTCATTACACTCATACAAACTATGATTGAAGTGTTCATTACATTGTTGGAAATTTCTCAATGTGTACAATGGTGTTGAGGGGCTACAAACATTGTTCACATAGTTTTGACCCCCAAAATGTTGGTTTAATGCCTCAAACATGGTTTGAAAGTTTGAGGTAAAACCCCAAATCACCAAATAAATTATTACCCCTAAAAGGGGCCCCACAATCCTTTTTCTCCAATCTTTCCATCTATAAAGTACCAAAATAGGTGACAAATTATATAGTGAACCATTCACGTTCACCTTGTTCCTCTACTAAGAACCTTTTCTAAACTCTTTTGACTTTCTTCCAAAATTCTTTAGAAATTCCTAAATCTCAAATGAGACAACCATATAGAATTATTGTTTGCACTAATTTTCTAAAGAGAAACATCCTCAGTTTCCAACTCCATAGTTTATTTTTTTGCATTTATTTTGCATAGAATAGAAGGCCTTCATGTCCCCTATTCATTGTTTCTCCTCACAATAGTTCTAATTCTATCTATAATCAAATTAAAGGCCCAAGTACTTGTAATAAAAAATTACCTTGACTAATTTTTCACCATTAAATTTGATGACTCTATCCTTATTGGAAGTACCTATTACCATTACTCCTTTTTCTACATTAACTTTCATTTCAAAATAACTGGCAATTTTGTTTAGGGAATAAAGATGTCTTTGGACACAATTTTTTGCTCTGTAAAAAACACAACATGTGCCCATGGATAAAATATGGTTTTACATCTAATTGTTCAAGATGAAAATATTCTACTGCCACAAGACTTAAAATAGTCCTAATTGAAGTCATCTTAACAATAGGAAAAAATATTTCATCAAAATCTATACCTTTCTTTTGTGCAAACCCCTTTACAACAAGTCTAGCCTTGTATCATTTTTCCCTCCATAGTATCCCTTCAACTTGTAAACCCATTTATTCTGCAATGTTATTTTTCCTATAGGAAACTAAACCAAGTCCCAATTCTAGTTATTTACAAGGGAATCCATTTCCTCTTTCATTCCTTTCTCCCACTTCTTTTTAGTGTCTACCTGCATTGCCTCTTCATAACATTTTGGTTCACTGGAATCGGTCTAAAATAAACAATACAATGAAGGAGATTATCATTCAGGGGGTCTACTTAACCTGGTAGATCTTCTAACAAAAATTGCAGGAGTTTGAGGTACCTGCTTCTCCTGTTGTTGTACATTTTGATTTTCTTATATCTTTGGAATTTTCAGTGCTCTCATCAATCACTATGTATTCAGGTTTTTGTTTTTCTTGTTTCTTTACCCGCAATTGATCTTTGTACATGACCTTCTCATTTAATATGACATCTCTATGCCTAATTATTTTGTTATTTTCATAATCCCATAAGTGATAACTAAAATCCTTAACATCATATCCAATAAAGGAACACTTATTGGATATTTCCTCAAGATTTGATCTATTTTCTTTATCAATATGGACAAATGCTTCATAACCGAAAGTCTTGAAAAAAGAATAGTTTACCTTTTTACATGTCCATGCCTCCTCTAGAATTCCACCATCCAAAGAGATTTAAGGTCCTCTTTTCATTAAGTAAACAACAATATCTGCAATTTCTTCCCAAAACTGTAAGAGAAACCCAACATGAAATCACATACTCCTTGCACGCTCCATGATTGTCTTGCTCATCCTTTCTGACACACCATTTTCTTGTGGTGTTCCTGGAAATGTTTTCTCTTTACGAACCCCATGGTATGAACAATAATCATCAAACTCCTTGCTGCAATATTCACCTCCATTTTTTGATCTGAGACACTTCAACCTTTTTCCTGTCTCATTCTCAACCAAAGCTTTCCATTTCTTAAAAGTATCAAAAACATCGTATTTTTGTCGAATGCAATAAACCCAAGTTTTTCTAGTTGCATCATCAATAAAAGTAACATAATAACGAGAGCCACCAAGAGATGATACCTGAGTTGATCCCCATACATTTGTATGCACAAGCTCTAACCTTTCATTCTTCTTTTCTTTTCTGACTCTTAGAAATCTAACTCTCTTATATTTTCCATAAACACAATGCTCACAGAAATCCAAATCAATTTGTTTAAGATACGGGAACAAATTTATTTTGTGAAGTATTTTCATCCTCTTCTCACTCATGTTTCCAATCCTATGATTCCAAAGTGTTGTATCCACTCATGTAGAATCTAAAGAGATAGAACAATCAATATTACCAATACATAAATACAATGTACCTACCTTTTCTCCTTTTTCTATCACCATTGATCATTTGGTGACCTTCCATGCCTTATTTGTAAATATGGATACACAACCTTCACTTGCCAACTGCCCAGTTGAAATTAGATTTTTTCTTAGATCTGGAGCATGTCTTACCCCTTTCAACAACCATTTGATTCCATTATTTTTCTTTATTTGTACCTTTCCCATTCCAACAATTTTGCATGTTGCATCATCACCCAAATGAACCTGTCCAAAATCACCTTGAACATAATCTAGAAAATGTTTCCTATGGGTTGTGGCATGAAATTAATCCCCTGAATCTAGTACCAAATAATCAGAAATATTATCTATAGAAAGAATCAAAGCATCTTGTAACACATCACCTATTACATTTGCTTCTTGATTTTTCTCTGGTTGTCCATATATATATATATATATATATATATATATATTGCAGCTCTGTAGTCTTTGTTCAGATGTCCTTTCTTCCAACAATTCCACCACTCTATCATTCTTAGTCTGTATTTGGATATTCCCTTCCTATAATTATTGTGTTTCCCTAAGCCCTTTCCTCTATCATTTTGTCTTCTCATGATCTCCATGTTTAATGCATTACCTGATGTCTCACCTGTGATTTTCTGTCGCATTTCCTTGCTAAGGATAACACCAACAACATCATCAAATTTTAGATTTTTTGAACCAAAGATAGACTTACTTACAACCATGACCAAGCCATTCCATATTTCTGGAAATGAGCACAGGATTAGAAGAGCCCTAACCTCATCATCAAAGTTCACTTTTAATGAACTTAGCTGATTAGTAACCGTATTAAATTCATTTAAATGATATACAATAGACCCACATTATGGCATCATATTAAATAATCTCTTCATTAGAAATACCTTTTTGGATGCTGAGGGTTTTTCATACAGTTTAGCTAATGCATCCATCGGTTCCTTCAATGTCTTCTCTTTTGAAATATTTAAAGCCATCGACGCTGCCATGCTCAGTTGTATCGTTCCTAGTGCCTTTATGTCGAGAACCTCTGATTCTTCTTCCGTCATGGCCATTGACTTCTTTTCTATTATTCAAAATGGTAAGAATAGATCATTCTAATATAAATAATATTCCATCTATGTCTTCCATAACTGGTAGTTTTGGTCATGAAATTTCTCGACACTAAACTTTCCATCTTCCGTCATTGCTCCCACTTGAACCAAGAACCCTCTTTTCCTGCGAGTTACCTTTCACTTTGATACCATTTTTTTGTAAATAGGATCGTGGAGAAATAAAATAAAACAAATTCATAATTAAAACATGAAAGATACACATATATATGTAGTTCACCAAGTGTGGGCTAGGTCCACCAAAGAAATTTTTAGGTCCTTCCTTTTTATTATCCAAAAAAATGAAGGGATACAGCCTACAAATCAATTGTTTTAACTTCCTCTTCTTTCTCTCACAGTATCCTCTCTCATAATACAACATTCGAGATAATACACAGCCACAATACAATTCCCTCATAAGAGAGGGTTTCCTTCTAGGGAAAAAAACCATAAAAATAACGTATGTCATCAGATATGTGACCTTATAATGAATGGTCCAGATTGACTATGAAATTACAATATTTTACAAGATAAGTTTTCCCAATATTTAGCTTCGGTGGCGATACCCTTGAATCCCTCGCTAGAGAGGGGCTACAAAAATTGTCTTCGCCCCCTGGACCCCCCTTGCAAAATTTGTCGGGGGGAATCCCTATGACACCCCCCTATTAGGGAATGGGGTCCAATCATGGATGAAACAAACCTTTGAATTAGGAATATAATCAGTCTCCACAACCAATAATCTCCCACTTGGAGAGTGATCACAACAAATCCATTATTTATGTACCTACTAGACTATACTCCACCTTGTACCTGAAAATTTTTGCATCTTCACCTTCATGGTTGAAGACCAACTAAAACTGAGTAGGAACTCAATTTCTCCCTGATTACTCCCTTTATTAACATTTATGCAGGATTCTGGATAGTATGTATCTTTTCCAACTTCAAATGTCCATTGTCCAAGACAGATTGTAAGAAATGGTAGTTGAGTTGAATATGCTTATTATTTGAAAGGAAGGTTGAGTTCTTTGCAAGATGAATGGCACTCTCACTGTCACGGTACAACCTTCTATTCTCCGGCTTCTTTCCCAATTCCTCCATAAACCTCTGTAACCAAATAATTTCTTTACTATCCTCTGTAGCAGCAACATACTCTGCTTTTGTTGTTTAAAGTGAAACAACCTTTTGTAGTTTTGAAATCAAACTTACCATTGTTCCACGTATAGTAAAAACATATCATGTGGTGCTCCTCCCGATATCTTTATCACCGGTCATATATGAATCAACATATCCCTATAGAACAATGTCTCAACCTCCAAAACATAATGCATGACTATTAGCACCTCTCAAATACCTGAGAATCCACTTTACTGCCTCCCAATTTTCTTTACCTAGATTTTTCATATACCTTCTCACAACTCCCATTTCATGTGCAATATTTTTTCTTGTGCAAACCATCACATACATCAAGTTGTCGATTATTGATGAATAAGGGACCCTGAACATGTATTATATCTCCTAATGTGTCTTGGGACACATTTCCTTAGTTAATTTGAAATGTTTGTCCAAAGGTGTACTAACTGGTTTTGCATCCTACATTCTAAACCTTTCCAACACCTTCTCTATGTATTCACCTTGAGACAAAGTCAATTTGTGATTTTCCCCATCACTTGTTATTCTCATACAAAGTATTTTCTTTGCAACACCTAAATACTTCAACGCAAATGAATTAGCTAATTTCTTCTTGAGAAAATTTATATCCTTCATATTAGATCCCACAACAAGCATGCCATCTACATACAATAGTAAGATAATATAGCTTCCATTTTTTAGCCTCTTAAAATAAACATTGCAACGAGAATGAAATCTATTGTAACCTTGTTCATCCATAAACCTGTCAAACTTCAAATACCAGTGCCTTGGAGCTTGATTTAGGCCATACAATATTTTCTTCTTCCTGCATACCGAATTCTCCTTCACTTTGACCTCATACCCCTGTGGTTTTTACATATAAATCTCTTCCTCCAAATCCCCACGAAGAAAATATGTTTTTACATCTAATTGTTCAAGATGCAAATATTATACTTCCACAAGACTTAAAATAGTCCTAATTGAAGTCATCTTAACAACAGGAAAAAATATTTCATCAAAATCTATACCTTTCTTTTGTGCAAATCGCTTTACAACAAGTCTAGCCTTGTACTATTTTTTTCGTCCATCTTAATCCTTCAACTTTTAAACCCATTTATTCTGCAATGCTCTTTTTCCTGCAGGCAATTGAACCAAGTCCCAAGTCTGGTTATTTACCAAGGAATCTATGTCCTCTTTCATGCCTTTCTCCCACTTCTTTTTAGTTTCTACCTGCATTGCCTCTTCATAACATTTTGGTTCACTAGAATCAATCAACAATAAATAATACAATGAAGGAGAGTATCATTCAGGGGGTCTACTTAAACTAGTAGATCTTCTGACAAAACTTGCATGAGTTTGAGGTACCTGTTTCTCCTGTTGTTGTACATTTTTATTTTCTGGTACCTTTGGAATTTATTTTTCAGTGATCTCATCAAGCACTGTGTATTATAGGTTTTTTTTTCTTGTTTTTTTCTCTGCAACTGATATTTGTACATGACCTTCTCATTGAATATGACATCTCTACTCCTAATGATTTTAGGATTTGCATAATCCCATAAGCGATAACCAAAATCATTAACATCGTATCCAATAAAGGTATGCTTCTTGGATTTTTCCTCAAGCTTTGTTCTATTTTCTTTATCAATATGGAAAAATGCTTCACAACTGAAAGTCTTAAAAAAATTAGTTTACCTTTTTACCTGTCCATGCCTCCTATGGAATTCCACCATTTAAAGAGCTTGAAGGTCCTCTTTTTATTAAGTAAACAACAATATCTACAACATATGCCCATAACTGTAAGGGAAACCCAACATGCAATCTCATACTCCTGGCACACTCCATTATTGTCTTGCTCATCCTTTCTGACACAGCATTTGCTTGTGGTGTTCCTAGAACTATTTTTTCTCTACAAATCCCATGGTATGAACAGTAATCATCAAAATATTTATTGCAATATTCACCTCCATTGTCTGATCTGAGACACTTCAACCTTTTTCCTGTCTCATTCTCAACCAAACCTTTCCATTTCTTAAAAGTATCAAAAACATCATATTTTTGTCAAAGGCAATAAACCAAAGTTTTTCTAGTTTCATCACCAATAAAAGTAACATAATAACGAGAGCCACTAAGAGATCATACACGAGTTGGTCCCCATACATATGTATGCACAAGCTCTGACCTTTCATTATTCTTTTCTTTTCCAACATTAATAAATCTAACTCTCTTTTGTTTTCCATAAACATAATTCTCCCAAAAATTCAAATCAATGTGTCTAAGATCTAGCAACAAATTCCTTTTGTGAAGTATTTGCATCCCCTTCTCATTCATGTGTCTAAGCCTATGATTCCAAAGTGTTGTATCCACTCATATAGAAGCTAAAGAGATAGAATAATTAGTTTTACCAACACATAAATACAATATACCTACCTTCTCTCACTTCTCTATCATCGGTGATCCTTTGGTGACCTCCCACACCTTATTTTTAAATGTGGATACACAACCTTCACTTGCAAAATGCCCTATTGAATTATATTTTTTCTTAGATATAGAACATGTCTTACCTCTTTCAACAACCATTGGTTTCCATTCATTTTCTTTATTTGTACCTTTCTCATTCCAACAATTTTTCATGGTGCATCATCACCCAAATGAACCTGTCCAAATCACCTTGAACATAATCTAGAAATTTTTTCCTATGGGGTGTGACATGAAATGAAGCCCCTAAATCTACTAACCAAGACTCAAAAATATTATTTACAGAAAGAATCAAAGCATCTTGTAACACATCACATGTTACATTTGCTTCTTGATTTTGATTTTTCTCTTATTGTCCATTTATTTGTTTCTTTGGAGCTCTGCAGTATTTCTTCAAATGTCCTTTCTTCCCACAATTCCACCACTCTATCTTTCCCATTATGGATTTGGATCTTCCCTTCCTAGAATTACCACGATTCCCTAATCCCTTTCCTCTATCCTTTTATCTTCCCCTGTTCTCCATGTTTAATGAATTACCTGATGTCTCATCTGTGTTTTTCAGTCACATTTCCTCGCTAAGGATAACACCAAAAACATCATCAAATTTTAGAGTGTTTGAACTAGAGAAAGAGTTATTTAAAACCATGACCAAGCCTTTCCAACATTCTGACAATGAGCAGAGGATTAGAATATCCCTGACCTCATCATCAAAGTCCACTTTTACATAATTTAGTCGATTAGTAACTGTATCAAATTCATTTAAATGATCTACAATAAACCCTCCTTCTCACATCTTCATATTAAATCATATCTTCATTGTAAATACATTATTAGACTCTGAGGGTTTTTCATATAGTTTATCTAATCCATCCATCAGTTCTTTCATTGTCTTTTCTTTTGGAATATTGAAAGCCACCGAAGTTTCCAGGCTCAGTCGTATCGTTCCCAATGCCTTTATGTCG
>ML791599.1:503265-527293 GCA_009831015.1 Picea engelmannii
GAGACAATGTCAATTTCTGATTTTTCATGTCTCTTGTTATTCTCATACCAAGGATTTTCTTTGTAGCACCCAAATCCTTCATCACAAATGAATTAGCTAATTTCTTCTTGAGCAAATTTATATCCTACATATTAGACTATACAACATGCATGTCATCTGCATAAAGATAATATAGCTTCCATTCTCTAGCCTTTTAAAATAAACATAGTGATCATAATGACATCTACTATAACCTTGTTTTGTCATAAACCTGTCAAACATCAAATACCATTTCCTTGGCAACTGCTTTAGGCCATTAAAACTCTTCTTCAACATGCATACCAAATTATGCTTCCCTTTGACCTCATACCCCTGTGGCTACTACATATAAATCTCTTCCTCCAAATCCCCATGGAGAAAATTTGGTTTTACATGTAACTATTCAAGATGAAAATCTTCTACTGCCACAAAATAGTCCTAATTGAAGTCACCTTAACAACAGGATAAAATATTTTATCAAAATCTATACCTTTTTTTTTAGCAAACCCTTTTACAACAAGTCTGGCCTTGTAGAATTTTTTTCCTCCATCTTCTTCCTTGAACTTGTAAACCCATTTATTCTACAATGCTCTTTTTCCTACAGTCAATTGAACCAAGACCCAAGTCTAGTTATTTACTAAGGAATTCATTTCATGCCTTTCTCCCACTTATTTTTAGTGTCTACTTGCATTGCCTCTTCATAACATTTTTTCTTTTTTTTGTTTATGTCTAGTAGAATCAACAACTAGTTGGGAACATGCTCACGTTACACGTGGCCGTGTTCTTCAACTGCTACCACTATAACCTCCAGGTGTGCCCACGATGCCCATTACGTGGTACACATTTTAAGTCGGGGGGAGTTGAACTTGAAACCTCATGGAACTTCATTTACACGGCACATGCCAATTGAGCTGCCCCCCGAGGGCTCTTCATAACATTTTTGTTCACTAGAATTAGTCAAAAATAAATAATAAAATGAAGGAGAGTATCATTCAAGGAGTCACTTAACCTGGTAGATCTTATATCAACACTTGCAGGAGTTTGAGGTACCTACTGCTCCTGTTGTTGTACATTTTTATTTTCTGGTACCTTGGGAATTTCTTTTTCAGTGATCACATCAAGCACTGTGTATTTAGGTTTTCCTTTTCATGTTTCTTTCCCTACAACTAATCTTTGTACATGACCTGCAAGTAATCATCAAACTCCTTGCTGCAATTTTCACCTCCATTATCTGATCTAAGACACTTCAACCTTTTTCCTGTATCATTATCAACCAAAGCTTTCCATTTCTTAAAACTATACAAAACATCATATTTTTGTCGAATGCAATAAACCCAAGTTTTAATAGTTACATCATCAATAAAAGTAACATAATAACTTATTCCACCAAGATGTGATACTTGAGTTGGTCCCCATACATCTGTATATACAAGCTCTAACCTTTCATTCTTCTTTTCTTTTTCGACTCTGAGAAATCTAACTCTCTTATGTTTTCCATAAACACAATGCTCACAGAAATCCAAATCAATTTGTTTAAGATTTGGCAACAAATTTCTTTTGTGAAGTATACGCATCCCCTTCTCACTCATGTGTCCAAGCCTATTATGCCAAAGTCTTGTATCCACTCTTATAGAAGATAAAGAGATAGGAGAATCAGTATTACCAATACATAAATACAATGTACCTACCTTCTCTCCTTTTGCTATCACCAATGATCATTTGGTGACCTTTCATGACTTATCTATAAATATGGATACACAGCCTTCACTTTCCAACTTCTATGTTGAAATTACATTTTTTATTAGATATGGAACATTTCTTACTTCCTTCAACACCCATTGGTTTCCATTCTTTTGATTTATTTGTACCTTTTCCATTCCAACAATTTTGCATGGTGCATCATCACCCAAATGAACCTGTCCAAAATCACCTTGAACATAGTCTAGAAAATGTTTCCTATGGGGTGTGACATGAAATGACTCCCCTGAATCTACTACCAAATACTCATAAATATTATATATAGAAAGAATCAAAGAATCTTGTAACACATCACATGTTACATTTGCTTCTTGATGTTCCTCTTGTTTTCCAACTCTTTGTTTCTTTGGAGCTCTTCAGTCTTTCTTTAGATGTCCTTTCTTCCCACAATTCTACCACTTTATCTTTCCCAGACTGGATTTGGATCTGCCCTTCCTAGAATTCCCATGGTTCCCTAATCCATTTCCTCTATCATTTTATCTTCCTATGTTATCCATGTTTAACACATTACCTGATGTCTCGCCTGTGTTTTTCTGTCACATTTTCTCGCTAAGGATAACACCAACAACATCATCAAATTTTAGAGTGTTTGAACCAGATACAAAATCAATTACATCCGTGACCAAGCCATTCCATCTTTCTGGAAATGAGCACATGGTTAGAATATCCTTGACCTCATCATCAAAGTCCACTTTTACAGAACTTAGTTGATTATTAACCATATTAAATTCATTTAAATGATCTGCAACAAACCCGTCTTCTGACATCTTCATATTAAATAATATCTTCATTAGAAATACCTTATTGGATACCGAGGTTTTTCATACCGTTTAGCTAATTCATCCATCATTTCTTTTCTTGTATTTTCTTTTGAAATATTGAAATACATCGATGCTGTTACGCTCATCTGTATCGTTCCCAATGCCTTTCTGTCGAGAACTTCCCATTCTTTGTCCTTCATGGCCATCATATTTTTTTCTACTCCAACCAATGGTAGGAAGAGATCCTTATGATATAAATAATATTCCATCTGCATCTTCCATAACTAGTAGTTTTGGCCATTAAATTTCTCGACCCTAAACTTTCCATCTTCCACCATTTCTCCCACTTGAACCAGGAACCCTCTTTTCCTGTGAGTTACCTATCGTGTTGATACTATTTGTTAGAAAAACAGGATCACAGAGCAATAAAATAAAACAAATGTGGAATTAAAACACAGAAGATACACAATACAATAGAGACAAAGATATACATGGTTCACCCAGTGTGGGCTACGTCCACCAGAGAAATTGCCAGGTTCTTCCTTTTTATTATCTAGCAAAATGAAGGGATACAACCTACAACTCAACTATTGTAACTTCCTCTTATTTCTCTTGCAGTATCCTCTCTTAGAATACAACATTCACGATCATGCACAACCGCAATACAATTATCGCATAAGAGAGGGTTTCCTTCTAGGGAAAAAAACCTTAAAACAAAATTCTACCATCATATCTGTGACCTTATAATGAACAGTCCAAATTGACTACGAAATTACAATATTTTAGAAGGAATTTTTTCCCAATATTTTTCTTTGGGGGCGTTGCTCCCGAATCCCTCACCAGAGGGGGTTACAAAAATTTTCTTACCCCCCCCCCTTGAACCCTCTGACGACATTTGTGGGGGGGAAATCCCCCACACACCCCCCCCATTAGGGAATGGGGTCCAACCACAACTAAAACAAACCTCTGAATCATGAAGATAATCAGGCTCCATAACCAACAATCTCCCACTTGGAGACTGATCAGGACAACTCCATTGTTGATGTACCTGTTGGACTATACTCCACCTTAGACCTGGAAAATTTCGCATCTTCACCTTCATGCTTGAAGACCCACTGAAACTGAGCAGGAACTCAGTTTCAGTTGGTCTTCAAACAAATGAATCTAGGATCCATGGAACAATTAAGAATGAGAAGAAAATGAATATAATCTTTTTGAAACTACTATTTTGGAGGCATTCCTAAATTAATATCCTTTTTTAGCCTTCAAAAGAGAAACCAAGGATTTTCACAAGATTCATGTGTTGAACACAGCTGATGTGATCTAGGTGGATATCAGTGGTCACCCACCCCTTCCACTAACTCATAACAATTCCCCATATTGTCAGTTTTTCTCCAATATTTTAGGTCCTAAACTTCTGACAAGTTTTTTAGGCCCTAAACAATATTTTTTAGGCCTGTGAAATATTAGGTTTCCCATGGAATTCCTATTCCTTGATTGGAAATTTTCTTCTCATCAAGATATTTCCAATGGGTTATTATGCCCCTCAAACAGAGTTTGTATGCATAAGTTGTGGCCCCGGGAAGTTTGATGTATCAACTAGACTTCTGAGCTCCTACATTTGTTTTGTTCACTTTGTCTCCTAGGGATATGGTTTTTATCTTTGGGGTTTATTACTTTATGTTAAAATGAAATTTAAACCTCTTGTAATGATCATCTTACAAATGAGCGTAGTCAACACCTCTCTCTTTAGAGATAAGCTACCACCATTCTAGTTGGTTTGTATTGCTTTGCATTTCACAATATTTTCCAATTTCCTTTATTAATAGAATTTGGTCCTCACTATATTATTGTTCTCTCTACAATATTTGTGTATGTGTGTTTCCATTCACATTCCTTCCTTTGATCAATTGTTCTCTGTATAATTCAAAAAAGTGGTATTAGAGCAATCTACTCTTTGTTGTTTTTTGGTGCATGTCCCCAACGAGGTCAGGGTATAGAAAGTTGGGTCTTGAAGTAATTTTGCTTGGGGAAGACCACTCTCACTGGCCCAAGAAGCCTCCCATGGTGGATGAAAAGATTGATGATGAAAATTTCACCCAGATCCTTCAATGACTGCCAATGGCGATCGAGACATCTTCAATAATCAACCATTTCAGAGGTCAAACACCCTTCAAGGTACAAGTTAAATTTGACATTCATTTATTTGAAGGAAAGATAGATGTATATGCTTTGGATAAATGGTTAAATATGTTAGAGGGTTATTGCTATGTTAAAATTTTCTTAGACATCGAAACGATCACCTTTGTGCTCCTTAAGGCCCTTCCCCATGTCAAATATTAGTGGGAAAGTTACCGAAAGATACTTGACATAGATGAGTCTACAACATTTAGGACATAACTCACTTGGGTAGCTTTTGTTGATGCCCTTAAGGAGCAATTCTACATTGTTGGAAATTATGATGACTAGTACACTAGATGGACAATTTTGCATAAGGAGAGAGACTAGATGATGTTGAAGTACATCAATATCTTCCATACCTTTTTCTCAAAGTTGGGTATCAGAAACTCTGATTGGAACTTGGTTTTGAAGTACCATAATGGCCTACAAAGATACATCCAAACATATATGGATTTCTTAGACATCTCTTCACTGGGAATCGCTTATTGAAATGCTACAAAATCGAGGAGAAATTTAAACAAAGGAATAAGTGAGAGTTTGGGTTTGCAAATACACTGCAACAAAAGCATGGTAAAGGTGACCCTAACTCAGAAAAAAAGGATATCCAACGTCAATACAACCATTCCAAGATGCAAGCAAAGAAGTGTAATGGAAAGTCAAAGAAGGACACTGGAAAGTCGTGTGATTTCCAAAAATTCCCCTATCACAATACTAATGAATATCTCTTGAAACAATCATTGTTGGCCGAGTTGAAAAAAAAAAGAATTGGACTCTAGCTCAAAATCTGATTTAGAGTAGGATAAGGGAAAGAAAATGATTGATGCAGAACCCAATGCTACCATTGCAATCTCAAATATCCAACCAAAAGAGTTAGAGGAGCTCGAGGAGGGRGATAACRTCTTCCATTCATMGGTTTCRSTGAAGGGGACTCCACTACAGCTCATTRTTGATGGTGGTTATTTYATGGCMTGTGTAAACACAAYGGATTACTCTCAACATTGTTSAGCTTGTGAAGAATTGTGTGATGTATTAATTTGCATACCACATATTATGCCATCATTAGCTTACACTCACCTATCAAGCCTAGTCTTCTTTTAAATACTTAAACCTCACATTCCACAGTCCYACTTTAATAAAGGAGAAGAGATTTGAACTTTTCATCTCTTATGCAAAGAAAAATCTTCATCAGTTAGTCATGAGATAATCCCTCTAAATATATGACAATTTTGTAGTTAAACATCATATTTCCCAAACCACCTTAAGACAAGGAGAAATAAATTTAACCCATACACATTTACTATACAAAAATAATTTTATTATTATCTAATCATAAAATAATTTTCACCTTAAAAATAAAATAAAATATAAAAGTTCTAAATACCCTTTATTTCACTACTACATATTTTTCTAAGTAGTCATGAGACAATCCCTATGACATTTTTTTAGTTAAACATCATATTTCCCAAACCACCTTAAGGAAAATAAATTTAATCCATACACATAATTCCCAAACCACTTTAGAACACGGAAATAAATTTAACCCATACACATTTGCTATACAAAAGTAATTTTATTATTATCTAATCATAAAATAATTTTCACCTTAAAAATAAAATAAAATATAAAAGTTCTAAATACCCTTTATCTCACTACTACATATTTTTTTAATCAGATGAAAAATTACACATTTACTCTACAAAAATAATTTTTCTATTACTATACAAAAATCATAAAATAATTTTCAACTTAAAAATAAAATAAAATAATTCAAAATACCCTTTATTTCACTAATATGTATTTTTCCAACCAAATGAACAATTTTAATAATATTAACTATTTTATTTACAAATCATAAATACTAACTAAACTAAAATTAAAATTAAAATAATAATTAAATATAAATTATTTGTTATAATAATAATTTTTCTAATATTAATAATTTATTTTTAAAATCACAATTTAATTACACATTAAATTTATATCAAATTAATGTATAAAAACTCATGGTATTCCTATTGAATATGGTAAAGACTAAAACCACTTAACTACGTCTAAAGGCCCATACCTATTGGCAATGGGCACAATTAATCACCTTTTAATCTAAAATTCTAATCTGATGGTTAACAATTGAAGATGCTGGCATATTCTTAGTTGTCCTCCCAAATCAATGAATGTGATTTACTTTTCATAACTTTTTATTCTTAGTTGTCCTCCCAAATCAATGAATGTGATTTACTTTTCATAACTTTCTTGTATTTTTCAATGCATCAGTTATTCTGTTTACTTTTTAACATTTACCTAATCATATTAAGAAATTACTGTATCACCATATGATTGCCACGATTAAATAATTAACCTTTGAGATGACCAAGTTTAAATTATTAAAGAATATTGAATCGCCAGACACACTTGGATGAGCGTTTCATTTTCATTTAGTTGTCCGCTCATCATATTGGATTAGTGTTTCATATTGGATCATCGTTTCTACATGTGCGTGGTAATCTATGATGCCAGGCGTCCTAAGACGCAACGGCAGGTGGAATAACACGAACCCACAACCCAATCGATTGCCTGTGATAGGACTGTGTTATGATAATAATTGTGATTGTGGTCACAGAGTCGAGAACAATAATGAAATATTTGGCTAAGAAATACCAAGGACATGGTGGTAGCGGCGATCTGTTGGGAAGAACATAGGTAGAGCAAGTTGTGCTGCGAGGTGGAATCTCAGCAATTTCATCCTCCATTTTATGCTATTATAGAGAAGGTTTTCATAAATTCGTTGAAAGGATTAGGCACCACGGAGGAGGTGGCATTGGTGGGAAGGAATGTGGATTAAATCATCTCTTCATTATAAATACATTATTAGACTCTGAGGGTTTTTCATATAGTTTATCTAATCCATCCATCAGTTCTTTCATTGTCTTTTCTTTTGGAATATTGAAAGCCACCGAAGTTTCCAGGCTCAGTCGTATCGTTCCCAATGCCTTTATGTCGAGAACCTCCCATTCTTAATCCTTCATGGTCGTCATCTTGTTTGTTATTTCGCTCAATGGTAGGAATATATCCTTCTGATATAAATAATCTTTCATATGCATCTTCCATAACTAGTAGTTTTGACCGTTAAATTTCTCGACCCTAAAATTTCTGTCTTCCGCCATTTCTCCCACTAGAACCAGGAACCCTCCTTTCCTGTGAGTTAACTTTCACTCTGATACGAATTGTTAGAAAAATAGATTCGTGGAGAAATAAAATAAAACAAATGTGGAAGTAAAACACATAAGATACACAATACAATAAAGACACAGATATACGTGGTTCACCCAATGTGGGATATTTCCACTAGAGAAATTGCCAGGTCCTTCCATTTTATTATCCAAAAAAATGAAGGGATACAACCTACAACTCAATCGACGTAAACTTCTCTTATTTCTCTCACAATATCCTCTCTTGGAATACAACATTCACGATAATACACAACTGCAATATAATTCCCTCTTAAGAGCGGGTTTCCTTCTAGGGAAAAAAATCCTAAAACAAACTTCTACCGTAATATCTGTGACCTTATAATGAACAGTCCAGATTGACTACGAAATTACAACATTTTACAAGGTAATTTTTCCCAATATTTTGGTTCAGGGGCGCTGCCCCTGAATCCCTCGCCAGGAAGGAGCTACAAATAAATTTCATTGCCCCCCCTCAGACCCCCTTGGAGATAGTTGCGGGGGGGGAAAGCACCCCCACACCATCCCCATTAGGGAATGGTGTCGAATCATGACTGAACAAACCTTTGAATTAGGAAGATAATCAGGCTCCACAACCAACAATCTCCCACTTGGAGACTGATCAAAACAACTCCACTACTGATGTACCTGTTGGACTATACTCCACCTTGGACCTAAAAAAATTCTCATCTTCACCTTCATGCTTGAAGAACAACTGAAACTGAGAAGGAACTCAGTTTCTCCCTGGTTACTTCCTTTGTTAACATCTCTGCAGGATTCTGGCTAGTATGTATCTTTTCCAACTTCAAATGTCCATCTTCCAAGATGGATTGTATGAAATGGTACTTGAGATGTATATTCTCAGTCTTTGAATGGAAGGCCAAGTTCTTTGCAAAATGAATGGATTTGTTAGGGACCTAACCCCTCACGTAGGTATAATAATATCTTTCCGTTTAATAAAGGTCAATATTAATAAGGCCTAGCAATAAGGAAGAATAAGTCAAATGTAAGAAGACCTAATAGAAGCTTCTTCTTCTAGAAGGATCTTCCTCTAGATTGCTATTTTGGATAGACATATTTAGTATAAATAGGAGTAGAGGGTATGAGAATCTTTGTCTTGGATATTATTGTAATAGAGCTATGATATGTTGGAGGTTTCCCCTTCGAAGAGGCAAGTGAACATTTCTCTCAATAATCAAAGTGTTATTTCTGGTGTTATTCTGGTAATATTATGGTATTATTGTGGCATAGGTCTAGTTATATCATTGTTTATATGCCATTTATAGCTAATTATTTATGTTATGCATACTATTGTGTATTTGGAATATTAAAAGTTGTATCAGAGAACCTTCCTTAGCAGAAAATTGTGGGTAAATGTTTTTCAGGGTAGAGATGTATTCTGGTGTCTTTCAGCTACAGAGATTTGGCGTTATGTGCATAAACCCGTGGTCATAGATTCATACATACAGGAAATACAAGGGGTACTTAAGTGCACATCTGTTGGCCACCCTTGTAACCCATGTTGGTACCCCTTCGAGTGGTCGCTCATCAGACAACACCTGTATACATATTGGCCTAGATCTCCTGAAGGCCTCCATAGATAAACCGATCGGCCTCTTGACTGCTATAGTTCCACTAAGAACAACAATTGGAAAGATACTCTCTAGTACTTTGGTAGTCGGGTAATACAGCTAAGAGCACGATATAGCCTCCTTAGTTGGTTCCTTGAGATATTGGGTCGAGTACTATTGTTGGACCTCACACGTATATCAAAGAGCTATAGCATGGGGAAAAACCTTGTCTGCAGAACCCTTGAATACCCTAACCCTTGGGATGGAAACAAAAACAAAACAGACAACATCTATTTCTACGTAATTGTGTCTCATGCATTCAGGTTATGAAATTACTACACATTTCTTCCTGTGAAGCATTTGGTAATTTCGTCACTGCAGTATTCTTCAGATCGAAGTATAAATCCACAGGAGTAAAAACAAAATTTTGGATCCTGTCAGCACCATTATTTGAGACCTATCATGTTGGATTCCTCTCTTCACCCTTATCTCAATCATACCTATCATTTTTCAACAATTTTGTTTTCTCGTGGACCCAACCGCCTTCCACTTGTCGTCCTGATCATTGTGATACACTTCACCCATAACCCATTTTTGGTGTGGTCTCAACTGCCCCTTTTTCGTGTTCCCTCTTCATCATGGCCCACACCCATAGCCAAGACTTGGAAGCTTGCTTCAATTCCTTGTACTCTAATTTCACAGAAACCCAACAAGAAGCGAGACAAATCAGTTTCAATGTTTCCACCGTCAATAAAAACATGCATTCCTCCATCAACGCCAAAATAGAGGATCTCAAACAAGACCTCGCTACCCAGTTTGAATCCTCCAATACCCAGTTTGTCTCCTTCACTACGATGATCTACACCAAGCTGCATATTCCTGTAGATTTTCCTTCATATGACCCACCTTTGCAAACCGAAGGTGAAACTTCCTCTCATTCCCAGAATTTTCATCCCCATCACTTTCAATGTGACCTACGCCTTCCACGTATGGATGTGACCAAATTTGATGGCTCAGATCCCATTGACTGGGTAACTCAAATGGAACATTATTTCTCTTTGTATGGAATCACATATGAGTTGTCCAAACTCCGGTATGGTGTTCTCCATTTAGATCAAGAACGTTGGCAATGGTGGAAATGGAGAAAAAATGTATGCCAAGGGTATGTGGCTTGGACACACTTTGTGGCAGAGCTTTATGATCGCTTTGACACTGACGCCAACCATTTAGGTCGTTTGAGAAAGTTTAAACAATCTAGCACAGTGGAAGACTTTAGAGCTGCATTTGAGCGATTGGATTTCTGTACAGAGGACATGTATGATGTTTTTTTTCGAGAATGTTTTATCAGTGGCCTCAAGGATGAGATTTGTTCCCATGTCCTCATGGCTCGGCCTCAAAGTTAGGTGGATGCTACTAAAAGAGCTAACGAAGCACAAAAAGTTGTATATTCTCAAAACCGAAAACCCTCATTTATTCCTCTCACTAAACCAGTCACTCCCACTCCTCCTTCTACTCCACTAAAGATGTATAAATTAACCAAGGAAGAAATGGTTGAAAGCCAACTCAAAGGCCTTTGTTATAATTGTGATGACAAATATTTTCCTGGGCACAAGTGTAAGGAACAAAATATTTTTATGGCCATCTCAGAGAATGTTTCAGAAGACAATGTTGAGATTCCCCTTGTGGTCGTGTCACCTGAACCCACTGACATGACCCCTCCCTCAGACCCTCCCAAAGTAGAACCAATCATTTCCCTCAATGCTCTCACTAGCTTCTCTTCTCCCCAAACCCTCAAGCTAATTGGTTATATTAATCATAGGAAGGTCATCATTCTTGTTGATAGTGGAAGAACCGATAACTTTATTCATCATTGCATTGCCGAAGAAAATAATTGCTATATCTTTTTCGTCAATAATTTTCAAATCATGATTGCCAATGGAGGGTCCATGAAATGTGGAGGGAATTGTGAAAATGTGTGTCTCCAAATTAGTCAGTACCACATGAAATCTCATATGTTTTCTATCGACATGGGTAGTTGTGACATTATGTTGGGTGTAGAATGGATAAGGACTTTGAGTCCCATTCTCATGGATTTTAACAAATTAACCATGCAATTCAACCTGGAGGGACAACAACATAAGTTCCAAGACATCATTGTCGGTTCCATGGAGATCAGCAGTTCCCATTGCATGGAAAAGATGCTCAAAAATTTCATTCTGGCATTATTTCACAACTCCATAACATTCAAGCCACTGAGACACCCTATGTGTCGTAGGACCTCCAATCCATCCTCTCTAAACATCAAGTTTTTTTTTCCACTCCCTAGGGACTCCTTCCTTTCTGTGGTGTTCATGATCATTCCATTCCCCTTGTACCCAGAAGCCTTCCTCCCAATATCCATCCCTATCATCATCCTTTTTCCCAAAAAAATGAAATTGAGATAATTGTTCAATAATTTTTCAACGCGGGTGTTACACCTCAATATTGCTCACTTTGATAAGTGTCGTAAGTGTCGCATGATCCTATCGACTGTCGCAAGTGTCACATGTCATTCACAAGTGTCACAAACATCAAACAAAGCATACTGCCATGATGAAGACACCAAAGAAACATCTATGATAGCTCAGACACTTGATTTGGAGGAGGAAGAAATGATTAACTGGAGTCAAGGAACTTTCATCTTCTGAGAAGAGCTCTTAAACAAAGGTTTTGAAGGGGAGCGCTTCCCTATATCAGCCTTAGGAGCACTGACGCTCACCTATAAGGTCTCAGGGAGCATTATAATGCTTGTCTGCTCCTCAAGAGGAGTGCTATCCATCCTTGGAGCACCAATGCCCCCCTCAAGCTTCCTAGGGAGCGTTATAGCACCCTGATGCCCCTTTTGAGGGAGCGCTGCCTAATTTGAGGCAGTAGTTGGCCCGTTGAGGAGAATAAGGGGAGGATCTTTCAAGTTTAGAAGGAAGTTGCATTCAAATTCTTGGTTCCATCAGAAGATCCCTGATCCAAGGAGGGAATTCCTCAACTTGTTCTAAAGATAATTGAAAAGGTTAAGCTCCTCTTAACCTATATAAGCAGGCTCTATGATGGTGAAAAGGGGGAAGAATTGCTAGTATGAAACCTATGATCTCATAGGAAACACACAGTCAGTAAAAGGAGAGTGATCAGTGAAGCTGCTATCATCTAGGTTGTGGATGTTTCGAGCAAGGGTTAGACGAAGGGGACTTGATGAAGTTGTCGCATTCCCATCTACGATTGTAAGTACTGCTGTCATTATTCTCATTAATATGACATGCTTGGCCTGTTTCTTTCTAGTTTGTGTCTGATTTTACATGAACTTATCGTTAATAGATAGATCTATTTTCAAGCTAATATCAATAGAGTAGGAAGTGGTTGTACTTTGTTTGTCTACAGGACTCAACGAGGAGCGAGAGTTTGGAGCTCAATTCAGAGCGTGCAGGGACAAACATCGATTAAAGGTACCTCTATCATCCTTCCTTCTCATGTATTAGTTTGTGTAGATCTGAAAGGAATTCAGTGTCTACGTTAAGCACTTTCTGTCTTAGAGTTAGGGTCTAGCTCTTTGAGGCGATCTACCTGTCCGCAGGGAGATTTTCCTACAACAGAAACTAGCGACTCCGCTGGGGATACCTCAAATAGAAACTTTTTGTTTTGATTTCTCCTCATAGACCTTGTTTTACCCCTTGATTGTTTCAAACCTGGTTCACTCCTCTTTTGATTGATTTCATGAGCTGATTGACTCCCTACCCCATTGCACTCAGCTTGATTGTCAAGAATAGACTGCAATTTTTGGATTTTTTGATACTTTTAGGAGATTTTTGAACCTGGTGCCCCTGTCCCTCTGTTAATAGAGTGTCAGCGCTCCCTGAGTGCCTTACACAGAGAACTATAACGCTCCTTTCCCTTTACAACAGAAACTAGTGACTCCACTGGGGATCGAATCAAAATTTTCTTAGTTTTGTCTTTCCTCATAGGCCTTGTCTTACCTTTTTTTTTCTTAGAACTTGTTCACCCCATTGATCTGATTGCATTTGCTGATTGACTCTTCACACCATCACACTCAGCTTGTTTGTCAAAATTTGACTGAACTCTAAGGTGTTTTGGACATTTTTGTGAGTTTTTGGGCACTAGCACTCCCCTTCCTTGTTAGCAGGGCACCAATGCTCCCTTAGAGTGTTGGAAAGAGATTTATAACGCCCCAGTGTCCCTTACACCAAAGCGCCAACCCTTGTTTTCACAAAATCCCTTCAAAAAATTGCATTTTTGAGGTTAAAAACCCTGTTTCTTACTTGCTGAGCTGCTTTGAGATTCAATGCTTCTTATTTTGACCTTTGACATGCTTCCTCTTGAGAAGTAAACACCTTATTGTTCATATTTTATGCCATTTTCCCTTATTTTTGAGTTTTTGTTGTTGAGAGCTTGAAATCGATCCCCTGCTTTCTTCTCTCCTATCCGACTGAGAGGGAACTCTAGTGAAGGACATTTGAAGTCTGTGCCTCTTCTCATTTGGTTTTTTGAGGTCATATGATCCAATCTCTTTCTCCTTCCTTTTGTATTTTTGGTTTTCTTTCCCTTTTTTGATTGCAAAAGGGTGTGTTGTTTGTGCGAAATCTGTGTTTTCTTGTCTGAATCTCCTTGATTTGAAAGGGTAGTTGGCCGGAGAAATTTTTCATTGAATTGATCATCATTTGCATGAAAACGACAAAAGTACATCTTAATGATTAGTTTGCATATTAGTTTGCATTTATGAAATGTTGTAGCATTGCATTGGATTTGATTGAGAACAAAATTGATTGAGGGCATTCCTTATCAAGTTTTTGTTAGTGAAAACGACTCTTCCTCTTTCCCTTAAATACGTATTCATTGAAAATAAATGATTGCTTATCATATTTCATGCATATTTTTGGGAATCGAATCATCATTCCATCAGTTTCACTTTCGTACACCCTCTAAGTAAACAACAACCATTAAAATCAATGGTTAACTAAAATTTATCATACTTTTTACATATTTTCTAGCAAACCTACATTAGTTTAAGGTGCAGGGCTTTGGAATAGGTTGAAAGGATAACTTTCCAAAGCTATCAAACAAATTTAGTATCTTGCGGTAGGGAGAGTAAAATCCAATTGTCGTATTAGTCTGCCTGGGATCCCCCTCTCACATAGGGGTTACGCATGAGATCGCACTCGGGTGAGTTACAGAGATTATCCCTCCATGGTTCAACTGTTTGTAGTGGTCGGATTGTATATTGGGGTTCACTTGAACGTATACCCACAATTATGTGTGGGAGCCTTTCGGGTTGATTTCGGACTTGTTATCCTGCCCATACGTTTCGATTGGAATGTCGACTATACCTGCCCAGGGGATGACTACGAGTTGGTGACCTTAGTAGCCATAATATTTAGGGTCTTACACAAGGTGACAGTTAAGGGAAGTCTCACTGTACCTGGAACAGACGTTGGTCAAACTCACTCGAGCTCCTTGGAGGATAAATCCACAATTACTGCATGGAAGATTGCACCAAGGCGTAAGTCCGTTAAGAAGGTCGCCAACGTAACTGATCCACCCGCTCTACCCTGCCCCTTCATATTTTGATCTCATGACGTTGGATTTCATCACCAACTAGTGGTTTCATCGTAGGAAGGTTTGTTTGATTGATTGCTTCTCAGATTCATAGCGTGTGTTGTTTTCTTTACTTAGTGGACCTTAGGTCGAGTTAGTGTTAATGGCATCGAATCCTGGGAGTACCAATGGAGGAACCCCTTCTTCTGGGGAACCTTATACCTTTCCTTCGTTTGGAAGCTTTGGTCCTCCATATGTTTCCACACTGAGTCTTCCAGGACTCACTATTGGATTACCGGTTTGGTTGTTCCCCACTCCGGTGATCCCAAATCCTCCCAATGTTTCAGTTGCACCTAATACTTTGGATGTCAATACACCACCCACACATCAACATCATGTCGATTTTTCTCCTTCTTCACCCATCAAGTCTCCTTTCATTTATCCTTCTTCTCCTAGTAAAAGCTCTAAAGCAAGTAACTAGGCTGATCAGAAGAAGAAGAAACGGAAAGAGAAGAAGAAGAAGAACCCGAAAAGGACCAAGACCCCAACAACATCAGATGTTGGCTCTAAGAAACAAGTTATTGTTAATAGTACTGGGAGTGTTGATGAGGTCAAAAAGATTAAAATGAAGAATCCAAAACCCAAATTCCCTTGTAGCCTTTGTAAGGGTGACCACTTTCTGAGGGATTGCCCCAGTCTTACCCAGGTCTTAGAAATGTGGTCCTCCACGTTATCGGCCTCTGTCGGTCATGTCGATGATACCCCATCAACTAGTGATGTTCAGGTTGGTAAGAAGAAGAAAATTGTTAAGTTCCCTTGCATGTTATGTAAAGGTAATCATTACTCTCACCTTTTTCCTCGCATGGACGAGGCTTCTTCTCTTTTGGAAAAACTCCAAATTCCAAAAAGTTATCGTAAGATTTTCTCCAACCCATCGTTGGTTGATAGACTGGTCAATCTGGTTCCATCCCCGGTCAGTCCATTTCATCAGGCGGTCAATCTACTGTCCTCCTTGATTGAACCACAAACCCAAGTAGTTGATCCAATTCCGTCATCGATCAGCCCCGCTCTTCATCAAAAGAGTGACACCAAAGTGGTCGACCTAGTTTCACCATCAGTCAATCCCAGTCCTCCTTTCATGAGTGCCAAAGTGACTGATCCAATTCCTTCCTCGGTCAGTCCCACTCTTCCTCTGAAGAGTGCCAAAATGGTCGATCCAGTTTCACCAATGGTCGATCCCATTCCTCCATTGAGGAATTTCAAAGTGACTGATCTAGTCCCTTCCTCGGTCAGTCCCACTCTTCCTCTGAAGAGTGCCAAAGTGGTCTATCCAAGTCCACCATTGGTTGATCCGATCCAATCATCGGTCGATCCTACTCTCCTTCTAGAGAGTAAACCCGATACTAACCATGTTTTTGTCGTTAATATAGACTCTACCGTAAACCCGATATTGGAGCTTGATCTCCTTACCTCTGCCGCAACCCTCGACATGTGTTCCTTCCCGAGTGATTATCTTCCATCCAATGAATATCTCTTGGAATCCATGACCGAGTTTTGTCCCTTGACTTGGTATCCTTCCAAAGAATTATTCTCTTGGAAGCCATGATCAAGAAGTAGTCATGAGCATAGTTTCTCTTCTCTGTGGCAAGCTCGTTAAAAAATGAAACAGGGGCCTTGAGAATAGTTTTCCTCTCTGTAGCAAGCTCATTAAAAAATGAAACATCAATCTAGGGATCGAACCCGGAACCCTGAGCATAGTTCTTTTCATGTGTCAAGCTTGTTTAAAAATGAAACAGTCACCTCTCTTGAACCTTCATTTCATCCACCTGTATCCTTTTTCTACATCTAACACAGAAATTGGTGACAACCTCAAAGTCGGTGAATGAATTGAAGCTTGGGGGGCATGTCTCTAGCCTTTGATGATCATTCTGGAGCTAAGCCACCAACTTTCAAGATGGGGGCATACCGAGCTTAGTCTTTGTTCATTCTCGTGCTCGTAAATACATGAGAGTGCAACCGAGTAGACTTTTATCTCTTTTTCGGACCCGCATGGACACATGAAAAAGGAACCCCCTTGGAGTCATCTTTAATCTCTTTTCAGACTCTATAAACATGAAAAGATTGTTGAGTGACCTTGCTTCCTTTCACGCTCATTAAAAGGTTTGAAAGGGCGTCTTTCGAGCGATAGTTTATCTCTTTTTCGGTCTCGTTAGACTACTGTATGGAAAAGGAACTGAGAGAGTTCTCTTTTAAGTGTTTTTCCAAACTCTATAATCCTGAAAAACCTTCGAGTTTTATGTCTTTGGACTCGTTAAAACACACATCGACAGGCCCATATGGGACCGAACCCTTACTTCTTCTGGTTCGTTAAATAAAGGAAGAGGAACTTACCGAAGGTGAGTTATATCAAGCATGTGTCATCCTCCTCGAGCTCATTAAATCAAAAAGAGGTACTCATCTATCTGGATGGGGGAAAAAATTGAAAGGAGCAAGCCAAGCAGTCTCTTGAGAACATTGTTCGACAATTCTTAGAGTCGCCCTTGAACATGGAACTTTGTCATTTGCATACATCATAATCCGTTGAACCTCTGCACTGAGCCAATCCTTTGAGTTCCTTTCACTCCTTTGGGTCACCCAACGCAAGTCAAAGTATCCACTGCATAGTTTTGGTCCATGTCATGTTTTTGTTGTTGTGCCTCAGTGTTCAAGGGAGGTATCCACCTCTAGACTCAGCCATCCCAAATATCTTGCCTCAAACCCGTGTCAGTCCATGTCCATTTGATCTGCCAATTACATCTCTATGCTTGTTTCATGTCGTTGATGGGGGATACATCAAGGCCCTCCTTCGACAATCTTATTCCTGTCGACCTCAACACATTATCCAGGAATTAAGCTTAGAAACCAGTTAGTACTTTCGGACCTGCATGCCTTAATGGCAGGCCTCCTCACATTCGACAGTAGGTTTACATCATTCACCTCTAATCGAATGATTCCACATATGTTTGACTCTAGCTCATCTATTCACATTCTCTAGAATGTACTAGGGTACCTTGGGAATCATTGACATTAATGGTGATCTCCCTCGCACTTGTTAATGGTTCACACCATTGACTGGTAATCAAGTGGTTTCTGCCATGTTTGACATCAGGACATCTATTCACATGTTTAGAATCGTACCACGTTGGGATTGGTAAGAAGACCTGGGGTTGAGTAATCACTTTGATATATGCTTTGCCCAGGTTGCGAAGGAGTTTCTATTGGACAAATGACACATATACTGTTACATAGATCCACTTTGTATTGGGCTAGGCTATATCTTGTCATCTCGTAGATCCACTGTGTATTCTTCGTGGCTACGATCCGTCCGAGTCATCAGAGTATAGATCCACATTGTATCTTTGGTGGCTATACCCTTTTTTTTTGATACAATCATGGATCCACAATGTATTTTATGGCGGCCATGTCCTGCAAGTCTTGATCACCCAAGCACAGGTATGCCTACCCTAGGTTTTGAAATATGTCATGATATTTGTTGGATGTTTGCGTGCATCTCTCGTCAGGTTCTCCGAGTCTACACCCTTGCTTGAACGTTTACAAAGAATTTCAGTTATCAATTTGCATCTTCTAACTTTATACTTTGGGGGGAATTCTGTTACACCTCAATATTGCTCACTTTGATAAGTGTCGTACGTGTCGCATGATCCTCTCGACTGTCGCAAGTGTTTCATGTCATTCACAAGTGTCACAAACATCAAACAAAGCATACTCCCATGATGACGACACCAAGGAAGCATCTATGATAGCTCAGACACTTGATTTGGAGGAGGAAGAAATGATTAACTGGAGTCAAGTAACTTTTATCACCTGAGAAGAGCTCTTAAACAAAGGTTTTGAAGGGGAGTGCTCCCCTAGATCAGCCTTAGGAGCATTGGTGCTCCCCTATAAGGTCTAAAGGAGCATAATAACGCTTGTCTTCTCCTCAAGTGGAGCGCTATCCATCCTTGGAGCGCCAGCGCCCCCCTCAAGCTTCCTAGGGAGCGCTATAGCGCCCTGATGCCCCTTTTGAGGGAGCACTGCCTAATCTGAGGCAGTAGTTGGCCCATTGAGGAGAATAAGGGGAGGAACTTTCAATTTTAGAAGGCAGTTGCATTCAAATTCTTGGTTCCATTAGAAGATCCCTGATCCAAGGAGGGAATCCCTCAACTTGTTCTAAAGATAACTCAAAAGGTTAAGCTCCTCTTAACCTATATAAGCAGGCTCTATGATGGTGAAAAGGGGGAAGAACTGCTAGTATGAAACCTATGATCTCATAGGAAACACATAGTCATTAAAAGGAGAGTGATCAGTGAAGCCACTATCATCTAGGTTGTGGATCTTTCGAGCAAGGGTTAGACGGAGGGTACTTGACGAAGTTGTTGTGTTCGCATCTACGATTGTAAGTACTGCTGTCGTCATTCTCATTAATATGACATGCTTGGCTTGTTTCTTTCTAGTTTGTGTCTGATTTTACATGAACTTATCGTTAATAGATAGATCTGTTTTCAAGCTAATATCAATAGAGTAGGAAGTGGTTGTACTTTGTTTGTCTACAGGACTCAGCGAGGAGTGAGATTTTGGAGCTCGATTCGGAGCGTGCAGGGACAAACGTCGATTAAAAGGTACCTATATCATCCTTCCTTCTCATGTATTAGTTTGTGTAGATATGAAAGGAAGTCAGTGTCCACGTTAAGCACTTTCTATCTTAGATTTAGGGTCTAGCTCTTTGAGGCAATCTACCTGTCCGCAGAGAGATTTTCCTACAACAACGGGTGTTATTGTCCCTAGTACAAGCCCCTACTCTTCTCATGTGGTCATGGTCCTTAAGAAAGAAGGTTCTTGGCACATGTGTCTTGACTTTCACACCCTCAACAAACTCACCATTCAAGACAAATTTCCCATTCATGTCATTGATGACCTCTTACATGAATTAAGTGGTGCCCAATTCTTTACTAAACTTGATATTTGTTTTGGCTACCACCATATACGTATGAGCGAGGCAGACATTCCTAAGACTTCATTTAGAACTCATGAGGGCCATTGTGATTTTTTGGTCATGCCCTTTGGCTTGTATAATGATCCCTCCACTTTCCAAAGCCTCATGAATCATGTCTTCCATCATTTTGTCTTATTTTTTTTTTATGATATCCTCATCTATATTAAAACCTGGACATCCCATCTTGATCATGTGGATTGAGTTCTCCATCTACTCTCTCAGTACCAACTTTTCCTCAAGCAATATAAATGTGCTTTTGGTGCCTCGAAAGTCGAGTACTTGGGTCATATTGTTGGCAAGGATGGTGTCAGGGTGGATCCTAAAAAGATTGAAGCTATGCAAGATTGGCCTCACCCAAAGACTCTCAAAATATTGTGTGGATTTATGGGTTTAACAGGTTATTATTGCAAGTTTGTTAAGAATTATGGAAATATTGCATCACCTCTCACTACTCTCCTTAAAAATAATTCTTTCACTTAGACTCCAACAGTTTCTCAGGATTTTCAAACGTTGAAGATGGCCATGTGCACCACTCTAGTCCTGGCCTTTCCTGATTTCACAAAGAGCTTTGTCCTAGAATGTGATGCTTCTGGGAAAGGAATTGGAGAAGTCCTTATGCAAGAGGGTCGACCTTTTGCCTTTACCAACAAGCAATTATCAGAGTGAAATTTGGGCAAATCAATCTATGAAAAGGAAATGTTGGCTATTTTGCATGCCATCAATCTTTGGTGCCCTTATCTATTGCGGCAATGCTTCCAAATTAAGATAGATCATCAAATCCTCAAGTTTTTTCTGGAACAACGCCTTTCCTCCCCATAGCAACAAAAATGGGTGACTAAGATCTTTGGATATGATTATGATATCATTTACAAGAAAGGCAAACAGAATGTGGTTGTTGATGCACTTTCTAAAAAATATGAAGATGAAGGGTCCCTTTTTTCTCTCTCCTTCATTGTATCATATTGGCTCCAAATTGTTCTCTATGAATGGCTACACAATCCCAAAAGTCTGCATCTAATACAACAATTTCAAGCCAATTCTCCAGTTTCCCTAGGGTACTCTTGGCTCAAGGATGAGGTTCGATACAAAGGTCATTTGTATCTAAGTAAACAGTCAAAACTTAAATCCATGGTACTTTTTGAGCTTCATGCTACACCCATCGTTGGGCACTCAGGGTTTACCAAAACTTATGACTGGGTCAAATGTTCTTTTTTCTGGGATGGTATGAAACAGGACGTTCAATTTTTATTGGTAGAATGTGATGTTTGTAAATGCAACAAGGGAGAAATAGTCAAATATCCTATCACACTACAACCGCTTTCTATTCCGCCTGCTATTTGGAGGGATATCTCTATGGATTTTATTGTAGGCTTAACTAAATCGGGAAATAAATCATTTATCATGGTGGTAGTTGATCATCTTTCCAAGTATGCTCATTTTTGTGCTCTTCAACACCCATTTACAACCTCCAATGTGGCTAAACTTTTCATGGATTGGGTCTTCAAGATTCATGGCATGCCTCATTCTAATGTTTCTGATTGCGACCCAACTTTCACGAGCAATTTTTGGCAAGAACTATTCAAGCTACAAGGCACCCAATTGCATATCAACACAACTTATCATCCCCAGACTGATGGTCAAAACGAAGTTCTCAACAAGTGTTTGGAAACATATTTGAAGTATTTTGCAACAAAAAGGAAAAATTAACAAGCTCAATGGTTACCACTATTTGAATGGTAGTACAACACTTCTTACCATACAACTACCCACATGACTCCTTTTGAAGCGGTATATGGACAAAATTCACATTCAATTCTCTCATACTTGCCAAGTTTCTCGAAGGTCCAAGCGATTGACCAAATGCTTATAGTTCGAGAGGCTATTCTCCGTACCCTCAAAGAGAATTTGTTCATGGCCCAGAATCACATGAAGAAACAAGCATATCAAGGTCTCTTTGAACATCAATTTGCAGAAGGAGATCAGGTGTTTCTTTGACTGCAACCTTATAAAAAAAATTCCCTCGAGGCTGACCATTGTCAAAAATTGGTGCCCAAATTTTATGGTCCTTATACTATTCTCAATCATGTGGGACATGTGTCTTATCAGTTATCTTTTCCTAGTCATTCTAAGATCCATCATGTTTTTCATGTTTCTTGCTTAAAGAAGGTGATTGGAACTAAGTGCCAAACTCAAACCAACCTTCCCGAGTTGGATGAAGAAGGCTCCATTGGGCTACATCCAAAAGTAGTTTTGGACCAACGTGAGCGTCGTCTGCATCAACACACCTTCAAGGAAGTGTTAGTCCAGTGGAAATATATAACTCCAATAGATGCCACTTGGGAACCAACTACCATTTTGCAACAATTTCCTCATCTCAAGCCTTGAGGACAAGGTTGTTTTTAAGGGGGAGGACATGTTAGGGACCTAACCCCTCACGTAGGTAGAATAATATATTTTCATGTAATAAAGGTCAATATTAATAATCCCTAGCAATAAGGAAGAATAAGTCAAATGTAAGAAGACCTAATAGAAGCTTCCACTTCTAGAAGGATCTTCCTCTAGATTGGTCTTTTGGATAGACATATTTAGTATAAATAGGAGTAGAGGGTATGAGAATTTTTTTCCTGGATATTATTGTAATAGAGCTCTGAATTGTTGGAGGTTTCCCCTTCGAAGAGGAAAGTGAACATTGCTCTCAGTAATCAAAGTGCTCTTTCTGGTGTTATTCTGGTATTATGCTGGTATTATTGTAACATAGTTATGATTATATCATTGTTTATCTTCCATTTCTAGCTAATTATTTATGTTCTCATACTATTTTATATTTGAAATATTACAGGCACTCTCATTGTCATAGTACAACCTATTATTTTCCTTTTTATTTCCCAATTCCTCAATAAACCTATGTAACCAAATCATTTCTATACTAGCCTCTGTAGAAACGACATAATATTCTTTTGTTGTTGAAAGTGGAACAATCTTTTGTAGTTTTTAAATCCAACTTGTTGTTATTCCACCTATAGTAAAATCATACCCTATGGTGCTCCTCCTACTATCTTTATCACCTACCATATCTGAATCAACATATCCCTTTAGATGAGTTTCTAAACCTCCAAAACATAATGCATGACTAAAAGTACCTCTCAAATACCTGAGAATCCACTTTACTGCCTCCCAATGTTCTTCACATGAATTGTTAATATACTTTCTCACAACTCCCACTGCATATGCAATATATGGTCTTGTGTAAACCATCACATACATTAAGCTTCCAACTGTTGATGAATAAGGGACCCTCGACATGTATTATATCTCATCATGTGTCTTGGGACACATTTTTTTAGTTAATTTGAAATGGTTAGCCAAAGGTGTACTAACTGGTTTTTCATTCTGCATTCTAAAACTCTCCAACACCTTCTCTATGTACTCACCCCGAGACAATGTCAATTTCTGATTTTTCATGTCTCTTGTTATTCTCATACCAAGGATTTTCTTTGTAGCACCCAAATCCTTCATCACAAATGAATTAGCTAATTTCTTCTTGAGCAAATTTATATCCTACATATTAGACTATACAACATGCATGTCATCTGCATAAAGATAATATAGCTTCCATTCTCTAGCCTTTTAAAATAAACATAGTGATCATAATGACATCTACTATAACCTTGTTTTGTCATAAACCTGTCAAACATCAAATACCATTTCCTTGGCAACTGCTTTAGGCCATTAAAACTCTTCTTCAACATGCATACCAAATTATGCTTCCCTTTGACCTCATACCCCTGTGGCTACTACATATAAATCTCTTCCTCCAAATCCCCATGGAGAAAATTTGGTTTTACATGTAACTATTCAAGATGAAAATCTTCTACTGCCACAAAATAGTCCTAATTGAAGTCA
>ML791600.1:2360-14166 GCA_009831015.1 Picea engelmannii
TCCAAATCTTAAAGGACAACCTGACCATGGCACAAAATCGCATGAAACAACAAGCAGATCAACATCGTAGTGAAAGAAGTTTTGAAGTAGGGGATTGGGTATTTTTAAGACTACAACCATACAAACAGATGTCCCTCAAGCTATCCAAGAAGGATAATAAATTATCACCAAAGTACTACGGCCCTTATAAGGTGTTGAAAAATATTGGTACTATGGCATACAAATTGGAGTTGCCTGCATCTTCACGAGTACACCCGGTTTTCCATGTTTCATGCTTAAAGAAGGTTATAGGTGACAAGATCCCAGTTCAAACTATATTGCCAGAACTTGACGAGGAAGGAAAAATCATATTGGAGCCTAAATCCATCACTAACACAAGAAGTTGCCAACTAAGGAATAGATCCATTTCAGAGTATCTCATTAAATGGAGGAAACTATTGGCTGAAGATTCCACTTGAGAAGATGAGTCTTTTATACAGAAGCATCCAGAGTTACTCAAGCGTTGTGGACAACACTTGTCTCAAGGGGAGGGGCATGTTAAGCCCTAATATTGGCTCATTACCCCTTAATTGGAGAATATTAGATTAGTAATGCTATTTATTTATGTCGGCTTTAGGCCATTAGTTGTAATTTAGATTAGTAATGTTATTTTAATTATGTCGGCTTTAGGTCATTATTTGTAATTATACCTCCTAGTCTCCTATATATACCAAGGAGACATATTCATTTTGAATCATCTTGTACTTGAACATTTAAGTGGGGTAAAAGGAGGTTGCCCCGTCGAAGAGGTTTATTATCTAAAATTATCTCTTTTTCAAGGCATTGAGTACTTTTCTTGAGGTTTTTCTATGCTATATTGATGTTTGGTTCTTAACACATTACTTCACATTGATTGGACCTTTGTGCCAGTTCATGAGGATGTGTGGAGCTCAATTATTAATAATATCTACAATATCATAAGGCATAAGGAATATTATGTGAATCCCCCAAGGATGGGGAAATGAGTTGGAAGAGAATGAATTCATACAAAATTGATTCAAATGATGACATGTAAAGGTGGCAGAAGAATCTTTATGAAGTTTCAACAAGAATATGCATGTGCATTACCACCAAAGTGCACGAAGAAGAGTTTGGATCCTACCGGTTCGATGGGTTGGATATTTTGGATGCATTATTTCTTGGATGCAACACACGCCCAAAAACCACCAGGTTCACACTCTTGAGACAGGGCTCACAAAAATACGTGTGCTATGTTGGGCCATGTTAGCACATGTAAATTTTTATAAAACATTTGCAATTTTGGCCAAGTTGGTGTTTGAAAGGGTAATGAAGTGGTCCTAGGGATGTTTATCATCATATAAAGTTTAAAACAATCAATAATTGATCTTCAACCATCAATAAAAGCCAAACAGTAGAATAAAATTTCAAAAGGAACCTTGCTCTGCTAGTTCACTATGCAAGTTCATTGTGTAAGTTCACTACACAAGTTCTGGAAATGATTGTTTTTGTAGTCAACTTCAAACCCATTTTATGACCAAATGAAAATGAATCTTTGAAAACTGAAATACACTTTTTTCAAGCATGATTCCATTCACATAAAAAATCTCTCATTTTCTTAACAGGTGTCATGGTTTGGAATATTCTAATGGATCTTTACAACATATTTTTAAGATTTAAAGATTTAATGATTTCTTGTTTTAGTCATTATATTTGGGCGTGTATCCAAAGATGCTTGAGAGGAATTTTTGAAACCTAAAAGAGGATTTTGTCATGAAATGGTCCATTCACAAAAACCTCTCTCAGTTTCTTCATAGGTGTCATGGTTTGGAAGATTCAAATGGATCTTTACATCCTATTTTTCATATTTAAACATTTAATGATTTCTTGTTTTAGTCATTAATTTTGGGCACTGATCCCGAGACATTGAAGAGGAATTTTGTAAAACTAAAAGAGGATTTTTTCAAGAACGCACCCACTAACAAAAATTTTTCTCCATTTTGTGACCTATATAATGATTCGAGAGATATGATGTTATGCTTGACCCTTATTTTCCAGAAAATTGATTCCTATTTCCTAGAAGGCAATTCTAAACATGTTGCTATAATTTTGTAACTAGATCCAACTTTGGGAAGGAGTTGTGATAAACCTCCTTAGATTGGGGAAGATTATTTTTTATATATACTTGTAATTTTTATTGAAAAAGTGGTTGGAAGAAACATAGAGGATATTTCTTTTGAGAATTTTGTAATTTTTCTGAAGTTTAATGAAATATTATTGTAGAAGTACATTGCTATTCATACCAGAGATTCTCGTGGTAGTGATATGAAGTGTGTGTTTCCCTCTCATGTATGTATTTACTTTTTTATTTTCTCATTTCATATGGAACCTTTTTATACTTAAACTGGAAAGCTAATGGTCTTAAATTCATGTGATATTGATGCTTTAGATTTAAGAAATTTAATTACTATTATATCTTCTTAACTCAATCAGAATTCATCTCAGCTGGTGCTCTGAATGTGATTAATTGTTTTCTATTTCTTCCATCATACAAAAGCAATATTTAAACTGAAATATTATCACCTATCTAGCCTCTGCTTCTGTTGACACTTGAATCCATTAGGATGGAAATGACAACCTCATGATGTTGTAAACCCCCCTGCATTTTTATAGAGGTGGTACTCCTCTTTAAGATTTTCTTGGGACTTAAAGTTTTTAGAATATGGGACTTCGCAGAATTATGTTGTGATAATCAAAGAAATATAAAGATTGCAAGAAAAATAAAAGTTTTTTTTTTTCTTTTTTCTTTAGAGAAAATTCCTAACAAATGACTAGGAACCACACACTTCATACATTTAAGGTAGATAAGAAACATTTCCTCACATCCATCATAGTTAAAATAAATATCTCTGATCACATAAAATAAAAAGAAGATGATCTGCATGCATAAGAGAACTTTAATATAGTGGACACATGGGTATCTCAAATAGAGATAATGATAGATGAATACCAAATACTTTATACTCAAAGCTCAAAGTTACAAAGGACAGTAAAAAATGATCCCGAAATATCTCTCTTGAAATTTGTAAAAAATATATAGTCTATTACATATTCTTCGAAATTTAAAATGTGTTTGTCCTAAGGACCGGGATTGGGGCTCCCGCGGACCATAAAGAAAATATACAAAATAATTAAGCTTGTAGAAGGAAGATAATGGGCGATAAAAGAATAGAAAGACATAGAAAGAATAAAAGAGAAGTTATAAAAATTTGGTTAAACCTTTCTAGTCAAAGAAGTGGAGTAATTGGATGAACGAACTGATAAAGAAAGAAAGATGTGATCAACATAAACTTACTATGATGGTCTCTTGTGTCTTTAATTTCTTGCTGGTGTCTTTTTATTTTCTTCATTAACAATTAAAAGAACCATCTCAATTGTTTCTTGCCCCTCATCAACCAATTTGTGGATTGCTTTATTTAACCATTCTTCAATATAATTTTTCATTTGTGCCACGTCTATATCATGCTAGATTTTGATGTTGAATAACTCGCCCTCCAAGTCTCTTAAATCAAGGGAAACCTATGCAATGCTTCTTCAATATATTGATTATTCATGGAGTATTCCACTAGCCAATTTTATATGGTATCTTCATTATATTCAATTATACCATAAAACTTTTCAACTGATAACCCTTTAAAAATCTCAATTTGTTGGTCAAACTGTTGTTTTGTTAGGAACATTCAGTTGAGGATTAATTTGAGGTCTTGTAATTCATTAGTACTTCTGGCTAGGTCTATCTCTATTATCCTCTTGAACAATTCTTCCCTCTTTGATATATCTTGGATGCATTCTTGAACGATATTATGAAAATTTTTAATATTTTCCTTCCAGCATGTGTTCAACTTCTTTATCCCACTTGGGAAGGGAAGATCCTCCTCTCTTTTCCTTAGTTCCTTAATGTTGGAGACTTTGTTTCCAAAGGGTAATACAACATCATTGTAAAAACCTTATTCATTTTTCATTTCGGCTTGCAAATATTCATGGAAGGAATGCGCCCTCGAGCCAAAAGAAACAATGTTTTTCGAAACTTCCCATGCCTCTTGTTGACGATTAAAATCATAATGATGAATTATGCCCACAAAGTATTGCTTAATCCCTATTATTTAACTATGCTAATAATATAATAATAGTAGGTTGGACCCCCTTGTAGAATAGAGGCACAAGGATAGACATATCACAAATTTTTTTGTTGTTGTTTTGATGTTGCCTACATAGTCCTACATTGTTGACGATGCAGTCTTGGTTTCATTTTGACATGGTAATAGGTGGATGATGCTTTTTGTGGAATTCTTTTTGTGATCCAAAACATTTTTATGGTTATGAGGAGCATGTTAATTACAATTTCTATGATTTAACCTTATGATCGATCACCTAGCCACATATATGCAAGAGATATTTTAATGGTAGTATGATTAAAACAAAGAAAAAAACCTATGAGAAAATCATAAAAGGTAACAAAGGGAAATAAGTTATATGTTGGAGCTATGATAAAGGATTATATGCAAGTTCGAATGGAAAAGTTAAAGGATATTAGTGTTAGTCTGAACTATTATGCTATTGTTGGTTAGTGGGCTATGCGAATTTCATTAGATTTGAATGGGGCGCATATAACAATTCAATATGTATTATGGCATGGAGTTATGGAAAGGGTTAACATGTAAATGATATTGGGTGGCGCACTATGCAATGGATATCGTCATAGATTTCACAATGTTTGGCATTGAATACATGGTTTAATTGATTGGTGAATGTGATGTTGTTGGGTTGCCTCGTACTTTGAATTGAATAGGCCAGGTGATGGAAGCGACGTGCATTTACTACATGTCACTCCATACTCCCCCTGTCGGTCGTCACCCTAGCATTGTTCCATTGTTTTATTTTTCTCTTTGTTGGTTGTGAAGCTACGTATTTTTAGGCTCTTGGAAGAAAGAAGGCTCGTTCAACTCACCATTTAAGCATTTTTCCACATGTATGATTCTTTTTCACTCCATCCATGAGGTATCCTCTGTTGTATGAACAAATTATGGCTCAGTGATGCTTGGATTCTATGTGTTATTGAGAATTTTGATTGTGTATATGTGTGCTATAGCTCTTTGTGATGACTGTAAAATGTTTGGGATTGCACGAAAAATAATTGTGTATTTTAAGTTGCGCATGGACTGGTTTCTCGGTTAGTTTAGTATCATGATGGGTTTCTATGGAAAAATAAGTGAATGGTGGTACATATGGCTCTACATTGATGATGGAGGGTTCCATTCTGTGTATTACCATCATTTATTTCATTTCCCTCACAGTAATGATTGTAACCCTTACCCGGTGGCAAAAGGATTGCCAACAATTTCTTTGTATTTCTTCAAACCTCGTGCCATGGTCGTTGGCAAGTTATTACTGCATTTTCACCGAAGTGTCCCAAGATCAAGTCTTGGGTGGCCCTAACATTAATATATTCATGTATGGTTGTGGATTGATGCACATTGTATCTCAGCATTATGTCAAAAGGATGTGTGCATCCTCACCGGTGTTGTTGTCAATTTGTTTAGATATTAAGTATTGGATAGAGATGTTATATCTCTGTGTTTTTTTTTAATAACTGCCACTTTTCAACTAAACTTCTCCTCTTGTCTACAAGTGTTAACTGCACCATGTGCACTAGTTTATTTTTCTCTGTCCTCTTTTCTCTCCTCGGGTGTTGATCATTGGTCATGTCCAGGACTTGGAGTAATAAGAAAATTGTGTGGCTCACTGTTGTGTCTTTTTCGAAAGGTATTTTCCCTATGGTTGATAAGTCTCGGAAGACCCCCATCTCTCTGTGTTGATGTTAAGGATGAGAGAACTCTTGTTTCTTCCCTACATTTTATTTTTTACAAAGCCTGACGTAGACTCCATTGTCTTTGCTCACCTCAGGCACTTTCTGGGGCTGTCTAGTATCGAGTATCAGTGAAATGGTTATGGAGGTCTTTTAAAAAAAATGAAACATGCTCTATTGTTGATTCTATGTCTTGTCCTTGTATGGTTAAATTGTTTGAATAAGAATGAAACAGGTTCTTGCATACATTCAAGAGCTGTCTTCTTTCATTATGGTTTCACTCACTGTTTGTTTACCAACGTGGTCTTGATTGTAAATGGAAACACCTATGTGTTTTTGCTAGGCCCGATCAGGGCTATGGCTAGTTTTAAAAATGATGCCTATGTGTAGTTGGTTATATTCTATTAATATATTATATTGGATCGTCATACAAGTTACTAATGGTTTTAAAAGGAATTTATATCCACAATGATAAGGCTCAGGTTTGATGTTCTGGTTGATTGTTGTGTCATTGCAAGATCTTGTTGATTGATATGATGAATACTTTGTATAATCATGCATATTTTGGAAGTCTGTTCATATTTGAAAAGAGACCTGTGTATATTTTAATTAGGCTGATTGGAAATTGGTAAACAATGGATTTTGATTATTATAATGATGCATTATGGATTATGAGGGATAGATGTTGAGCATATTGTTGTGCATTTTCTTGATTATTTTTTAAAGAAAAGAAAGAAAGGATCAACACTTTGTTAAAAATTACTGTTGAATGGAAAGGTTGTCTTGTTTATAAGTTATGATTGCATATACTGTTATGAATTCAGAAATTATGGGAAATTTAATTATTGGAACAACAAACATTTTGGTACACAATTGAGAAACAATGAATGTTGGTGATTTTTGGATTGATTTAAATACAAAGTTATGATTATTGATTATTTCATTTGTTTTATGAACAATATCCATTAATTTCCATATCATTCTCTCACTTTTTCACACATTACGAATCCACTCACATTCCCAGATTCACTTTGTACGCCTTTTTCTTAAAATTAAATTAAAATTAAATGGAAACTTTGCATTACAACAATTAAAGGATGACACAAAGATAGGGCATAGTTGATATGATTTTGTTATTGTAAGACAGTTGATTGTTTAATGATTTTTTCAACAGTAATAATGTATTACTCCCTTTAATTCTATCACTTTTTCACTCAATACAATCCCCTTAGATATCCCAAAACCCTTATTCACACCCTGCTCATTGACAAGTATTAAATGATTTTTATGGATTGGATTGCATGGGTCTGATGTGATTGTTGATCCAAACTTTGTTTCATATTAAAGAGATATCATGTATGGTTTGTTTAAGAAGCTAGTTGCTAATAAAGATTGCATACACGATGATCTTCTTCAGCAGAGGAATCCATGGCTGAAATAAAAGGGGCAGAGGGAATTGGAACATAGGCCCTTGAAGGCCTAGAATTTCGATACATTTGGATGCAGATCAACAAGAGTTAAATTGGCTCTTCCAAGATGGATTTTTCAATTGGATTGGACAAGGGGTAGTCGAACCTAGGCTAGAAAGGCCTCCCTTTCTACCCCATCATGTCCCTAGTATCCTTGTTCCCCCTCATGTTTCATTGCAACCAGAAGTTCCTGAGAATGACTGATGGTAGGACATTATTCACCCAAAAGTCTCCCAACACCGTGGCTGGCCCAATTTGTCTCTACCTGCTCCTCCTCCACCAGTTAACCCAAATGTCCAAATTCCCCCTGCACACTCACCTGTACAGTCTTCACACACAAGAAACAGACTCAAAACTGAAGCCCACCACATGCATCATAAAGGAAAAACTGTTGCTGCCCCCTCCTCTCCATAAAGTGATTTAGATAAATCCGTTTCATCCTGCATGCAATTGAGAGATGATTGCTCTCATGTTATCAGTGAGATCAAGCCTAAAGGATCCATGCAGCCTAAGGATAATTCATAAAATTCAAAGGGAGACAACAAAAACAAATGGAAAATTGCCTCCCAAAGTGGAAAATATGGTTTTTGAGTATATCTTATTACTGATTGTTGAGAACAGTTGAATGTTGAAGTTTTTGGGACATCATACTATTTTTGGATATTTTGGATATTATGTTTTTGGATATGGTTTAAAATATCATTGATATTTATTTTTCAAATTATGATAATGATGATGGGAGCCACGAGGAGGGATGTTCTTGATTAATTGACCGGTTATGTTTATTTTTGTTAAGAAACTAAAGGGAGTCATAAGGGGTCCCACCTACTAGTTATTATATATTAAAGACCCTTATTATTATTATATTAATTCTTCCCCTAAACTAAAAGTAAGTTGAGTTTTCATTAACTTAACTAAAGGAGGTAGTTGAACTACTTCAACCAATTTTAATTACTTGAAGGAAAAAAGAGAAGGAAGAACAAAGGGGAGAATAGAAGGAGAAAGCATACTAAGGTTTTCTCTTGATTTTCATTGAGATAGTTCAGTTTTCATTCATTCTTCAACTCATTAAAAGCTAATTCTCTTTTATGACAACAGGGTCCTATTGTAGACAACAATATTCAAAGATCGATTACATCATTCAAACGCTTGTTTTTCAGAGGTGTTGATCTATCTTTGATAGTCTGTGTAGACTTGTCTATTTATGAATTAAATTTCATGAATGATAAATGATATTGTGCAGAGTCGAGTGGGAAACAATCTGTGGCAAACTGATCCATCTTTTAAAGTTTAGTTTTTTACTTTCTATCAGAAGTCCTTTTGTATTGTTTTCATTGGGGACATCTAAGTTTGACTTTGGTTCAAACTCCCTCGGGGATTTTTGTAAAGAGAATGATTCTTTTGATCTCTTGGAATGAAATAAGTGATTGTTATTTTGACTCATCTGTGTTAATACATGACTTGGTATTTTTTCTTTTCTCTCCACATTTACTTTTGCATCTGTTATATTCAGAAAATTATATAAAAATGTTGAATTTTACAACAATAATTTTTTATAAAAAATAAGCCTAAACCCTTGTAACTAATACTTGTGGATTAGGAAACAAATTTTGAGGCTATAAACATAGGGTGACATTCCCGTCTATATTTCCTTAGCCTAGGGTGACATTTCATATCTTTTCCTCAACATTTATTTGGCGACCATACTAGGGATATCTTCCATATCTCTCTAGTTGATTTTTATGTTTGATTATCATTGAATATATTTACATTTCTGATATTGATTCTTTCAATGTTTTGTTTCTTAATGACTGCACTTGTTGCAAGGAAGCCCAATATTGAGCCGGGTCGCCAAGATCAGACCAACATTGCTTTAAACTTGTTTAAATATTAGATACCGCTAATATCCAGGTTGAGCTTAATCTCTCATGGGAAACAATTGAACGAGACATAAGTGCCCAAGAACATTGGGAATCTAGGCAAAGACAACATAGGAATCAACCATAGCTTTATTTTTCCTTGAGTTGTGATCTTCCTTCCATGTCCTTAGACCCTCATTTTTCTAGGAGAAGAAGAGGTTTAACATTGAAAATTAATCCTATTATTGAAATAGGAAGACAGAAAATTGTGTTGTCAACCCAACAAAGTGCTCTAAGGAGAACCTTGTTTGATTCTTCTAGTTCGTCTTTCTCTCCCTTACCTATCATTCACAAGATGGCATCTAGTGGAAGATCTGGTGGAACTGGAGGTGCTTCTTCATCTCAATATTCAGATTCGTCATTGATTGGTAGGTTGTATAGTCACCAAGTCCCTATCCAATCTAATACAAACCCTGTCAAATTCATTAAAAGTATGGGATTTTTCAGTTTGAAGAAGATGCTACAACTACACTGTGGGATGTTTCCTCCCCTCTTAACCTAGCACCTGATACTCATGCACTTCCTAAATTCAAAGAGAATCTCCATAGGTTTTTAGGGAATGACATTGTCAGTACAAATGAACACTTGGTGGAATTTTCTATGCATGTCACAACATAGGAGCCAATGACAGTGATACTTGTATGCACTTATTTGTGAATTCCATTGAAGGGAAGGTTGCAGATGATTTATTTGATATCCCCCCTAAGATATTATATACTTGGGAGGAGTTAGTCTATTGGTTCAAATCTTCCTATGGTAAATCCAAAAGCCTAGTCGAGTAGTTACGGGCGTACAATAACATCGCTTATAAGGATGGTGAGACTATCAAGTCCTTCAACTTGTGTTTCATCAAATTATACACTCAAATCCTTGAAATCATTCTCCCTCAGAACCAATATGACTTCATGCATTATTATAATGCATTACCTTCCCCCTATCATCATAGGATTGAGGAAAAGGTCGTCTATAACCTTGGTTCTTCTCTGCACACTTATTTAGAGTATGAAGAACAACTTGAAAAAATAGGTCTTCCTAAGGAAGACTCAGTTAAGAAGACAGACATGTCCGCCCTCTTGCATGTTGTATAAGAAATGAATAATCAAATGATAGAGTATGAGTGAAAAGTAAATGTCCCCTCTCTTACCCTTGCAGGTTCATATTCTTCCGCACCCCCTTTAGAAATCCAAATGAAAATAATTTTTAGCCTAAAGTTATCATGCCTCGTAGTTGGTGTAACTTCTGCGAAGAACACCACGAGGAAAGTACATGTGAGGTAAAGAATAGTGCCAGAGATAAAATATTTGGTAAGATACCTGAAACTACTATTGTTTTTCTAGAATTTGCAGAGAGAGAGGATGTCATGATCATACATATGAGGAATAAATCCTATGCTCCCAAAAGAAAATATGATCCTCCCCTCACTTCTTCTTGCCCGAGCTCATCTTCACCAGCTGCTATTGTTTAGGTTCCTAAGGCTCCTGAAATTCAAGGAAATACCTCCCCTCTTCTCTCTTCCAAACACAACAATCTAAATCAGTTGGCCAACATCAAAGAAGATGCATCCCTCCTGGACATGGTTGTCATCCTTGAACAACGTATGCATCTTAAAAAATTTATGGAAGGAAAATATTTCATTGTATCCAACCTCTATGAAGAGGTAGATGAAGAGGATTCGTCTATAAATAAAGTAGGTTTACATAAATTTAGATACCCTATAAAAAACACCCCATTTTATATTTCTGTAAATATTATGGATACGATTTCCCATTGTTTCCTCATTGATGATGGTTCAGGCCCAAGTGTAATGTCGAAGATTATTATGGAAGAGATAGGATTGTCTTGTACAAATGTAAACATCATAATCATGTTATCTTATAATAGTCTACAACAAACAACCATAGGTGAAATCAAGGACATTAACTTGGTTTTGTGCACGCGGCTTGAAATAAGGACAACCCTTAATATTCAAGAAATTGATATCGCAAAGAGTAACTATTCGATCATATTAGGAAGAGATTGGAAATATTTGATGAGAATATACCTCTCACTCGATGGGACACACTTATTGTTGGACACACCTACCACACTTAGAGGGGGGGTGAATGAGTGTGGGGTTCTTTTTCCCAAAACTTCCCTCTTGCACAAAAACTCATCAATTAACATTCAACATTTATTCATTACCCATTGTTGTCATTTATAACCATTTATATGTGAGCACATATCAACAACATATATCAGCAATATATCATCAACAAGTCATCACCACAATGAACACAAAGAACACAAGATGTATGTACAATTTTCTTTTTATTACGGACTACAATCCTTGGGGTTTATCAGCAACAACTGAATAGAGTACAACTCTACAAGAGAACCAGCTCTATATGCAAGACTCAGCTTGCATTCTCAGCTCCAACTGAGATGAGGCAACAATCCTCAACAGATATCAATCTGTACCATAAACAAGAGCATCAACCATGCACCAACATGTGCCAAACAACCTGTAATCAACCTGTACCATAAACAAGTGCATCCAACCATGTACCAAGTATATA
>ML791600.1:28770-40855 GCA_009831015.1 Picea engelmannii
GAGTGGTGGAGATGAAGACCCTGGATATTTTCTGACAGATCCAGGTTGCGTTGGAGTATATTCAATGTACTGTTGCATAGATCCACATTGTATGTCTAGTGGCTATGTTCAAATTTGAGTCTTTAACACATAGATCCACAGTGTATTTTTGGTCGCTATGTTCAGATTTGAGTCATATCGGCATGGATCCACAGTGTATGTTTGGTGGCCATGACCTGTCTTACTTGACATGGATCTTCGCATGTTGGCATTTATGCTTTGAGTCATTTGTATTCTGAGTATGGGAATTCCTACCTCAGTGATGATATATTATTGTACTGTATTTCCTTGTTTGTTGGTAGGTTTCCGACCGACTGTTCCTTGTTCCCTACACACACTTGACAAAGTATTTCATCTATCACTCTGTTCTAACTTCATACTTTGGGGGGCTCTCTGTTACACATTATTTTCATCATCCCTATGATCGTTAATGATGTAAACCTATCTATTTCCTTCAGAGGGGTTAGTGACCTAAGTTCCTAAAGAGAGAAGGGAGAAGAACTTTTCCTGAGAAAAGAAGTTGCATTTTCCTATGTAAAAACCTTATAAAAAGGGATGTTCGCAGGTTGCTATATAGGCAGGGTGCGAGAATGATCCATTCTCGCAGGTTTCACTATAGCCAGGGTGCGAGGTGTTCGCAGATTGCTCTATAGCTAGGGTGCGAACATTCCAGCACGTGGGAAAAATGAGCGTTTTCTCGAATCTTCTAGAAGGGGAAGCTTCTATGGTGAGGTGGCATCCGAATGGTTTGGATATTACTCGCTTTGATGATTTAGTGGGATCATCCTAACCTCCTCACCTTATCCTCTTCAACTTATAAAAGGAGAGGAATTCTCATGGAGAAAGTTAGCTTTTTGTTGGCTTGGAATTATTAGCTTGGTTGGAGTGGCTTTGAGATTTGCTTTGTCAAGATAGATTTTGAGTAGCTATCAGATCTATGGTCTCAGAATCCTTGGAGCAAGAAGTGTGTGGGGAACGAAGGATAGTTGGAAGGGACCTTACGACATCAAGGCTCAGGTTGTAATCTCTCTTTAATATTTAATCTAATACAGTAATATGTCTCTTTACCATAAAGCTAATGTCACTTTATTGTATAACTCCTTGATCATATACTTAGATTGATTATTGAATATGTTGAGTTGTCTTCACTTCAATTCATTTGTATTGTTGTGGTCTTGACAGTATAAGAGCATTGGAGCGAAGCTGGAACAACAGAGACCCAAGGAAGCGTTCATAAGGTATGTACATGATTTCTGCCTCCTAGTTCATTCAATAGTATAAATCTAGGGAAAGAGTATTATTCTATCCTGCTTTGTTCTAGATCCAGGTGGATCTAGGGAGATCGGTTTGTGTCCGCACTTACGGATTTATCCAATAACAGACCCCCAACTCTATGTGTTGATGTTAAGGATGAAAAAACTCTTGTTGCTTCCCTGCATTTCATTTTTGACAGAATTTGATGTAGACTCCATTGTATTTTCTCGCCTCGAGCACTTTCTGGGGCTGTCTAGTATTGGGTATTAGTGAAATGGTTATGGAAGTATTTTTAAAAAAAAGAAACACACTCTATCGTCGAGTCTCTGTCTTCTCCTTGTATGGTTAAATTGTTTGAATAAGAATGAAACAAGAGCTTGCATATAGTTGAGATTTGTATTTGTATTCTTTAATTATGGTTTCACTCACTATGTTTTTACTAGCATGGTCTTGATTGTAAATGGAAACACTTGTTTGTTTTTACTAGGCCTGATCAGGGTTATGGCTAGTTTTACAAAATAATTTTTGTGTGTAGTTGGTTATGTTCGCTTCATATATTATATTGGATCATCGTACATGTTACCAATGGTTTTAAAAGGAAGTTATATCCACAATGATAAGGATCAGGTTTGATGTTTTTGCTGAATATTGTTTCATTTCAATATCTTGTGGATTGATATGATGAAGAATGTGTATAATCCGACATATTTTGGAAGTTTGTTTGTATTTGAAAAGAGACACGTGTATATTTTAATTAGGATGATTGTAAATTGGTAAATAGTGGATGTTGTTATTATCGTGATGCATTATGGGCTATCAGGGATAGATGTCGAGCATATTGTTGTGCATTTTCTTGATTATTTTTTAAAGAAAGGAAAGAAAGGATCAACACTTTGTTAAACAAGATTGTTGAATGGAAAGGTTGTTTTGTTTATAAGTTATAATTTCGCAGCTTGTTATGAATTGAGAAATTATGGGAAATTTAATTATTGGAACAACAAATAGTTTGGATCACAATTGATAAACAATGAATGTTGGAGCTTTTTGGATTGATTTTAATGCAAAGTTATGATTACTGATTATTTAATTTGTTTTATGAATGTTATCCATGAACTTCCTTGTCATTCTCTCACTTTTTTTCACATTACGAATGCCCTCACATTCCCAGATTCACTTTGCATGCCCTGTTCTTAAAATTAAATTAAAATTAAATGGAAACTTGGTATTACAACAATTAAAGGATGACACATAGATAGGTCACAGTTGATGTGATTTTGTTATTGTAACACAGTTGATTGTTTAATAATTTTTTGAGCGATAATCATGTTCTTACTCCCTTTAATTTTATCACTTTTATGCTTAATACAACCCCCTCAGATATCCCAGAACCCTTATTCACCCCCTTCTCATTGAAAAGTATTAAATGATTTTTATGGATTAGATTGCATGGGTCTGATGTCATTGATGAGCCAAACTTTGTTTCATATTATAGCGATATCATGTATGGTTTGTTTAAGAAGATAGTTTCTAATAAACACTGCATACAAGATGAGATTTTTCAACAGAGAAAGCCATGGATGAAATAACAGGGGCAAAGGGAATTGGAAAAGAGGCCCTAGAAGGACTAGATATTCAATACATTTTGATGCAGATTCACAAGAGTTAAACCAACACTTCCAAGATGCATTTTTCAATTGGATTGGATAAGGGGTAGTCGAAACTAGGCCAGAAAGGACTCCCTATCTATCCCAACTTGTCCCTAGTATCCCCGTTCCCCCTCATGTTTCATTGCAACCAGAAGTTCCTGAGAATGACGGATGGCAGGAGATTGTTCACCCAACAGTCTCCCAACATCGTGGCGAGCCCAATTTGTTTCTACCTGCTCCTCCTCCACCATTTAACCCAAATGTTAAAATTACCCCTGCACACTCACCTATATAGTCTTCCCACACAAGCAAGAGACTCAAAACCAAAGCCCACCTCTCCCTCAAGTGATTTAGAAAAATCTATTTCATCCCGCATGCACTTGAGAGATTACTGCTCTCATGTTATCAATGAGATCAAGCCTAAAGGATCCACACAACCTAAGGATAATTCAGAAATTTCAAATGGAGACAAAAACAACAAAGGGAAAATTGCCTCCCAAAGTGGAAAATATGGTTTTTGAGTATATTTTATTATTGACTGTTGAGAACAGTTGACTACTGAAGTTTTTTAGACAACATATTATTTTTGGATATTTTGGATATTATATTTTTGGATATGGTTTAAAATATCATTGATATTTAATTTTCAAATTATGAGAATGATGATGGGATCCACAAGGATGGATGTGTTTGATTGATTGACTAGTTATGTTTATTTTTGTTAAGAAACTAAAGGAAGTCACAAGGGGTTCCACCTACTAGTTATTATATATTAAAGACCCTTATTATTATTATATTAATTATTCCCATAAACTAAAAGTTAGTTAAGTTTTAGCTAACTTAACTAAAAGAGGTAGTTGAACTACTTCAACCAATTTTAATTGCTTAAAGGAAAAAAGAGAAGGAAGAACAAAGAGGAGAATAAAAGGAGAAATCATACTAAGTTTTTCTCTTGAGTTTCATTGAGATAGTTCATTTTTCAATTATTCTTCAATTTATTAAAAGCTAATTCTCTTTTATGACAACATGGTCCTATTGTAGACAACAAGATTCAAAGTTGAATTACATCATTCAGACACTTTTTTTTCAGAGGTGTTGATTTATCTTTGATAGTATGTGTAGAATTGTTTGTTTATGAATTAAATTTCATGATTGATAAACGATATTGTGCAGAATCAAGTGGGAAACAATCTATGGCAATTTGATCCAAATTTTAAAGTTCAATTTTTTACTTTCTGTCAAAAGTCCTTTTGTATGGTTTTAATCGAGGACATCTAAGTTTGAATTTGGTCCAAACTCCCTCAGGGATTTTTGTAAAGAGAATTATTCTTTTGATCTCTTGGAATGAAATAAGCGATTCGTATTCTATCTCATTTGTGTTAATACATGACTTGGTATTTTTTATTTTGTCTCCACATTTACTTTTGCATCTGTTATATTCAAAAAATTATATAAAAATGTTGAAATTTACAACAATCATTTATTTATAAAAAATCATCCTACGCCCTTGTAACTAATACGTGTGGTCTAGGAAACATATTTTGAGGCTATAAACATAGGGTGATATTCTCGTATATATTTCCTTAGCCTAGCAAGATCTGAAAATGCTTGAGTAAGATTATTTGATATCTTTTCCTCAACACCTTTGTGATCAATGCCATTCTTTTCTTAATATTTATTTCCACATAGCTCTTGGCTAATGTAAGTAGGCTTGAATATCCTTTTAATGTAACAATGGGTGTGGTGCATCTGACTATTGACAAAGGATTGGAAAGAAGTTGAAGAGACATTAAAGAATCTTCCAGTTCCTTGATCCTTTCTTTCAACTTCATGTTTTCTTCTTCTAAACCACCAATGAAATCATCCAAAGCATCTCTCGTTGCTCTATGAATTATGGAAATTTGGGAAGGATGCAAATCCTTTAGGCCAACCTCTGAACGATATTTTCCTTTCTTATTTCTCATATCACATTTTTCAATAATCAACTTCTTAGACTCCTTTTCGAAGACCGCACTTTAGAAAGTGAACAACTCTTCTTCACTAAAAGTCTTGTTCTCAATGATTTATAATGATGAATTTTGATGGGTCGTGTTACCTGACTGATCAATTATGGGAAACAAATTATCAATATCCACCTTGAGATCCATGTCTTCAAGAGATAAGTCATTTATGTCATTTTCTATGCGATGGTATTCTTCCTCTTGCAAAAAAAATTCCTCTTATTTATCAAAGGAAGCTTGTGTGAGCTCTCGATTCTTCATGGAGGGGGATTGTTTTCTCCTTCGCCACTTGAACTATTTTTGGTAACTTTCCTAGTTGGGTGGGTCATTGGAGTGTTTCTCCGAGATGTGGTAGTTTTAGGGGTAACAATTGGAGACTAGGCAATCTTCTCACTGGGACCCTTTCCTTTCTTCTTGTAAAATGTATTAGTACTAAGTATTGTTTCCAAGTCACCAGCGTTGCGAGAACGAGCGCCTAAGTTGTTATCTTCTTATTCACTCAAAATAATATGAATAAATGAGTTGTTGAATCCTACTGACAACATATTTTCCACTGAAATTCTTTTAGGGTCAAACCCCTTTATACATTCAACATACTTCATATTTACATTGTGTAATTTATTCACAAACTCATTAATTTTGTTTATATTCCTGAATATAAAGTCTCTAATTTTCCAAGGCAAGGGTATGAATTGTTTTCTCCATTTCTCATGGAAAACGTGAAGCTAGAAATTATATTTCCTTGCTACTTCTGTGATAAACAATTTATTAGATATGTGGTATGGAAGAAAAGAGGGATTCTACTTGGAACAGGAGATCCCGATAACACTGTGATTTTCCATCTTCTCTAACGTCCTCTTTTTCTCCAAGAATTTATTTTCATGGTATGATATCCTAAGGGTATTTTTACCAAACAATAGTCCCTTAAAGACTGAAACGAAATCATTGTAAACCTCATAAAAATGAAAATAAATATTCTATATCCAAAATGCTTGATAACAGAAGGTGTCTAGATTAATTTCATAGTTCACTCTCTTATAGATAGTCAATTTTGGAAACTGACAACAATATTCTATCGCAAATACCAAATAATAAGTCATAAATAATTTCTTGTCTCTTTTGTAATGTGACAATTGGGAGGATATTTCAATGGAAATAAGTTTCCCCTAATAAAAAATAGCTTTCTTTTTAATTGTAAAATATAAAATATAAAGAATCATGTCGAAAATGGTGGAAGTACTTTCTTGCCTTGTCATCCTGGTAAAAAATCAAGTGATTTCTCGAAAGGGGGTTTAAAGCAAGTCAACCTGAATCCTAGTTATGTCTTATGGGAGAGTCATAGGATTCTCCAAATACCCAGGAAAGCGGTCCAGGACATTGTCATATTTTTTTAGAAAATATATGCAATCACATATCTTAAAGGTAAGTGTTGGCTCAGGGAGATTCCACATATTACAAAACACTTGCAATGAAAGAGAGGTGGTGGAACGATTCTAGAGTTGTATGATTCATTGACTCAGTGCGTATTTTTCAACTCACCATGAAACTAGTTCTTTGCAGTAAAATACCTCAGGGAAACACCCTACACGAGCAATTCTAGAAGTACATATTATATCTTTCTGTGTAGGAGGAAATGAGTAATACGAGTATGCTTTGTACCACTGAAAGTTTGGTATTCACGACTAAATATGTTCAAATTATCACCACAAAATTGTTGTCTAACTATTGCCATAAGTTGTCGAGAGTGTTCTTTCGACTAGATAATAACTTGTAATGAAACCTTTATGAGATATAACAATAATATAACCCTTGGAAAATCGTGATTTAATGAAAAATATTATCGATCCCTTTTCTTATTAATGATGATGTTTATGGAGCCTACATGATTAGTTATTAGAATTAAACCATACTAAATGAATATTGGGAAAAGCACAAGGATGGCGGGGATGGATGAGAGCAATTTGAATTTGGGGGTTTTTGTGAACCCAACAACCCACGGTTGTGAACGATCGAAGACAGGCTAAGTATTGCACGATGAGCAGTCAGACTCAAAAACAAGAGAAATGAAATACCTAGGGGCTTGGTACCCATGAGAATTCTGATGGTCATAATGTAGATCACGGGTCTTTAGGTGAAAAATGGAGATTGTGGAACTTGGAATATGAAATCTTTAACCCATGAGCTCACGGTTGCAAGAATGGTAAAGTATATTATAACAAAGTGGTTGATTGGACTCATGATATAGGAACATAGATGGAGGTGAATACCCATGAGTCTACCAACCTGTGAACCTGTCGTTTTTGAAAAATGACTAAGTATAGTAACTAGAAAGGGAAAAGAGAGGGGAGAAAAGAAAAAGGGGAATGGTGGTAGGTAGAGAAGAGGGAAAAGAAATGGAAAGAAGAAGTTGGGAAAATATAAAGGGGAGGGAACATTCAGAAGCGGGAATTGATCTCAACAATTGGCTCAAACTGTGGGATGATAATCCCCTGTGGGCTGTCAAGAATACAAAATATTTATGACCAGACGGTTCCATCCATTAGGATATGGAGTCAAGGTAAGAATATAAAAACTAAAAAATTTAATTTATGTACAAGGAAAATGAGAAAGTTTTAGGTGAAGAAACCTTTAAATTGTCGCTTGTTGATAGGAAACATTAATATTTTACCCCTGATGTCTTTGATAATATAATAATTAAAACCCAAGATCTTATCGATGATGTATGGTCCAATTTAGAGTGCTTTGAACTTTGTATGCATCGATGGCCTCTCCTTTTCTTTGTTCCAAAGTAACACTAGTTCTCCCTTATGAAATGTCTTTACAGTTGCATTATGATCAAAACATATTTTGATACTTTGTTGTCTCTGAGAAGTCCTATTCAGGGATTTACTTCATTCTTCCTCCAATTTCAACAACTGATTGATCCGCCTTTGGATAGGTGAATTGTCTTCTACATATTTTGTATTAACCATGAAATTCAAAGAATTGAGTTCGAGGTTGATTGGCATTTTTCCTTCTTTCCTGTAAACCAATGTATACATAGGCATACCATTGCTATCTTTTGGAGTCGTTCTTCTCTCCCACAATGCATCAGTCAATTTTAAGTTCCAATTCCTTTGGTTCTTGTCAATAGTTTTCTTCAAAATATGAATGTGTGTCTTATTTTTGGATTCTACAAGACCATTTCCTTGCATATAATAGTTTGATGATTGCCCCATAATAATTCCATATTCTCCACATAATTCTGTAAATTTTGAACCAATGAAAATTGAATCATTATCAATGATAAATTTGTCTAGGACACCGAATCTTGACAAAATATTATCTTTGACGAACTTAATTAACTATTCATAATCAACCTTTTTAATGCCATTTATTCTGGCCACTTTGTAAAATAATTTGTAGCTGTAACAATGTACATATGTCCCTTGCTTGACTTTGGATTTATTGGCCTGACAAAATCAAGTCTCGATTGGGAGAATGGTTTTTCAACAATTATAGGTTGTAATGGAATCATAAATATCTTTGTTTTCCCTGAAAATGGATGAAAAGATACACAATTCATTATTGTCACATATGAGTCTCTAAAAATTTATGGCCAATAAAATCTATCTCTTATTATCTTATGGGAGGTAGTCATAGGTGAAAAATTCCCACCACATATCCCTTCATGGAATTCCCTCATTAGTTCTTGGGCTTTATTTTCATCAGCACATTTCAATAATACACCATCATCGTTCCTTCTGAATAGTATATCAACAATCAACACATATTGATTTTACTTCATCTTCAGTGTTCTTTTCTCTTTAGGGCTCATGGTAACTAGAAACTGCTTGGACCTCAAATAGAATACAATGTCTCCATACCATTTCGAATAGACCAATGGTTCTCCTACTGAAATTGAAATCATTCCATCCATATAATCGCTATTTGCGATGAGCTTACATAAACCTTGTTTGTTGAAAACCTTTAAAGGTTTAATATCGATATCATATTCTTGGATATTTGCATCCAGTTAGTCCATTTTCCTTCTCTCAATTGTTTATTCAAAATCATATTCACTCGTGAGGATGGGACATAAGAAATGGCATGAGAATTTAGTATGTACGTCCAAAAGTGTGCCATTTTGAAAGTGTGCCAAGGCTTTATTTTCTAGTTATTAATACCTGAATTCATAATCATGAAGGGTTTTATGAAACTGATTGGGATTTCTTCAACCTTGGTATTCCTCTAAATAAGAATATATGAAACAATCGTTTATTTAGAAAACTGATAAATGATAAAATCCCTTCGAAAATATGGGATAATGAGGACTGGAGCTATGGTGATTGCTCTTTTGATATTGTTGAAATATTATTGTGTATCCACTGTCCATTCAAACCTTTGGTCATTTTTCAACAATAGATTGATCGACTTCACAATACTTGCATAATCATGAACAAATCTTCGCACAAAGTTGATCTTACCAAAGAACAATTGAATTCCTTCCTTAGATGATGGGGGGTTGAGTTAATTTATAACTTTAACTCTTTCTGGATCTATATAAATCCCTTCCTTGCACACAATATGACCCAATAGTTTTCCCTGAGTCACAACAAATAACCATTTCTTAGGATTTAGTGAAACACCATATAATATGCATATGTCAAAAACTTTCCTTAAGTGATGAATGTGATCACCCCTTTTTTTTGAATGCACTGTCAAGTCATATTGATAATATGCCATGAATTTTCATATCAACCCATTGATAGAATGATCCATGGCCCTTTGAAATGTGGCTTTTGCATTCTTCAAACCAAAGGGAATCCTAGCATAGACATATGTCTCCCAAGTTGTTATGAATGTTGTATTTTCTCTGTGTTCCTTAGAAACCAAAAGTTCATTATATCCAGAAAAACCATCCAACATGGACATAGAAGTTGATCCCGTAACTTGTTGGATAAGAAAATCCATGTTAGGTAAATAATAGTTATCTTTTATGATTTCTTTGTTAATACTCCTGAAATCCATAGACATCCAGATTTCCCTGGTATTTTTTCTTACTATCAAAGGGTTTGAAAGCAAATATGAGCATATAATGGGATATATTATTCTGGCCTTATTTGATTTCTCCAATTCAACCTTTACCAGAGGTTTCAATTTGGGGTTCATCATCCTTATTTTTTCCTTGACTGGATTTGCCTCTTCTCTCAAAGGAATGATATGTTGAAATATTTTTTCATCATAAGATTTCAAATCATCATAGGTCCATGCAAACACATCATGATATTCTTTAAACAATGCAACATGTTGATCAACCTCTTCAATGGTGTAATCAACTCCAAAGTTGACATATGTTGGGGAATTTTCAGTTCCAATATTGATCTTTCTTGTTTCTTGAACCTTTCAAAATGAAATTTGTTCCAAGAGATTCTTAGCATGATCATCTTTTGTAAAAAAAGACTCAAATTGAATACAATTTTTCAGGACAACACATATGTGATTATCTTTGTCATCATCATCATCATAGTTCAACACAAATTTTTCCAATTGTTCATCATTCTCAAACACTTGCAAATATTACATGTTATCAGGTACATAGGGTCTAAATACTCTTTCTACTTGAAAACATGTTTTTTCTTTTTATACCATCTAGATTTGACAATGGGTCTACCGAAGACAATGAATATTCCTTCTGATTATTGTCCCTCAGAATGAAAGAAATGTTGTAAGAATTGAAAGATTCCATCAATTCATTAACTCTTTTGAAATATAATTGGATTCTCTCCTTCTTGATACCTCTAGGTGACTTGATTAATTACCAACTCAGAGTCGCCAGTCACAATTAAATGTTCTATCTTCACTTCTTTTGAAAGAATCATCCCCTGAATCAAAACTTCATATTTTTCCTTATTCTTAGTACATGTAAATTCAATTTCGATAGCTTGTGGATGAATAATCTTACCTGAACTTACAAGGATAACTCCAACTCCACTTTCAGAGCATGAACAAGATCCATCGAATGAAATCCTCCAATAAACTTCAAATGGATGCTCCTAATCCCCCATGTCTTGAATTTTCTCCAGGATTTCAATGTGTTCCATATCTAGGATAGCATAATTTCCAATCCCAACATCTATATAGTCTTCCATTAATTGATTATCCTTCTTTTTGAAAGAGAAGGGTTTCATGGGTTCACATGGTACCTTAATAATTGCTCATTCTTTTCCTAGACACATCATGCAACTTCCATTGTTCATTATATATCCCTCGACCATAGATGACCAATATTTTCCCAACACAACTCCATATGCGGGAGGAGGGTCTACCACAATGATATTGAAAACTGTGATAATATGGGGATCCACTGTGATCCAAGCATAAAATTCCTTGATTTATCCATAAGTTGGAACTTGTATAGGATCAATTTCATATATACTTTCACTAGTATTGTAACATTTAGTACATCTCATGCCCAATGAATCTATGACCACCAATAGCATAATATTATTGGTCGCACCCGTATCAACTAAACAATTACGAAGTGAAACATCAGGATTTTAAATTGAAATATAAAAGGGAGGAATTTCACCTCTCAACTTGGAAGTTGATTTGTTATGGATTTTTTTCATACTTGTGACAACAATTTCTATTTTTTCAGACAGATCATCCAATAATCTCATAATGTTTTCCCTTTTTTGGGAAATATTCACCACTTCAGTAAAAGGAAGATTTATCCTTAATTTACTTAATTCCTCTATAACATTGTATGCCATTTGAGTGGATATTGACATCGAGTGTTGCTTCTTACATCCAATCTTATCCACTATTTTCTTATTTGACCTTTTCTCATTCATTTTTTCTTTATCTTTTTGGTTTTTCTTTTCAGAATCATTTTTAATCTTGGATCTATTTACAAATCCTCTTGTATGGGAGAATTTTTCTTGTGAGTTGGTGTTAAGAACCAAACATCAATATAGCATAGAAAAACCTTAGGAAAAGTACTCAACACCTTGAAAAAGATATAATTTCAGATAATAAGCCTCTTCGAGGGGGCAACCTCCTTTTACCCCACTTAAATATTCAAGTACAAGATGATTCAAAATGAAAATGTATCCTTGGTATATATAGGAGACTAGGAGGTATAATTACAACTAATGGCCTAAA
>ML791600.1:44277-96697 GCA_009831015.1 Picea engelmannii
ATCAATCAAGTGCTCATCTGGAATATCGGTTACCTTTATATTCAATCTTTGGAAGTTCTCAATGTGCTCGGTAACTGAACCCTTTTGTTTGAGATTTATCAATTGGATAAAGAAGGTATTGCTCCTTGTATCCTCATAGTGTGATATCATTTCTTCCGTGAAAATTGTCCAAGTGACGAGTGATTTGCGAGAACAAAGCCATAGATACCAAAAAAATTGATTAGGTTCTAAATATAAAGAAGCAATTCGTACCTTTTGTGTACGTGGCACATTATTGATATCAAAGAATTTCTCCATCTGAAGTATCCATGTGATTGGGTCCTTGCCATCAAAATTCCTCATGTCAATCTTAGGAACGTGGTTGGTCTTGAAACCAAAGTTGGAGTTTCTCCATTCTTGATTCACCTTCCTTGTGTCCACATCATGAATTTCATGGGATGCATTTTCACTTTCAGGTGTCTTCTCTGTTATGAAATTTTTCAATACTTCCATGATCTCCCCTTTTAAACCATCTATCTTAGTGTCCAACTTAGCTTCCATTGAATCCATCTTAGTATCCAAATAATCCATCTTAGCTTCCATTGAATCCATCTTATTTTGTAGTTCATTTATGTTCCTATGCATTTCTTCACCTTCATCAAGAGTCCAAGTAGGATTTTCTGGAGGCTTATTTGGTGTATAAGTTCCCTTTTTGGGTGGCATGTTGGTCACGTATCACTTTTGAACCTTGATTTTGAGGTGGTTCTTCTAGACAATATTTCTTCTATTGTATCTCCCAATTTTTGGCCCTTCTGGGTATGATACTTTCTCTTATGTATTTCTCTAATATTTCTTCTCTGCAATGCCATAGGTCTGATCAAAATTGGATGTGCCAAGTGGAATTTATGGTAACTTCCCCACAACTTGCCGATTTTTGGCCTTTCCAGGAGATTTCACTTGTATAGTGTGCCCCACACAAAATAATTGATATAAAATTCTGAAACTCGTACCCAAAATACTACAGACTGTCCAAAATCCAATGCAACTAGTCCCACACAATTCGGATACTCTAGGAAGAAGTTATGATTGTTTTACCTGGAACACCGTCTTGAAACTAGTCAATAGGGCTAGTCAGATACCCTACCTTACACAGGGTGTATCTAAAAATTTAAGATGACCCAGAAGCATAACTTTTTACCAAGGATAAACTACTAATTTTTGTAAATGGCCTCTAGATTTTAGGGTCTGAAACGTTACAGAAACGTTTTTATAGAGAAAATTCCTCAATGACTCATTTCAAGATGATTCCAGAACCCTATCTTGTATAGGTTGTATATCCAAAAGTATAAGGCCCCAGGAGCTGAATTTTGAACCCAACGTACCTTGATCCATCTTCTAAATACCCTCCAAGATGTTCCTTCTGAAATGTTGAATAAAAAAAGTTATAGCAAAAATTCCATGGTGTCTCAGATGTAGCAGCGAAACCCCAAGACCTTGAGCTCTGATACCATATGTTAAGAACCAAACATCAATATAGCAAAAAAAAACCTTAGGAAAAGTACTCAACGCCTTGAAAAAGAGATAATTTCAGATAATAAGCCTCTTCGAGGGGGCAACCTCCTTTTACCCCACTTAAATGTTCAAGTACAAGATGATTCAAAATGAAAATGTCTTCTTGGTATATATAGGAGACTAGGAGGTATAATTACAACTAATGGCCTAAAGCCGACATACATAAAATAACATTACTAATCTAAATTACAACTAATGGCTTAAATCTGACATAAATAAAATAACATTACTAATCTAATATGCCCCAATTAAGGGGTAATGATACAATATTAGGGCTTAACAGTTGGGGTCACTATCGCCTTCTTCAAATATATACATGGACGTCTCGCATCCGTCTCTTAGCGCTCTCTAAACTTCATTCTACTGAGAAAATGAATGACAGAGAAAACCTACAAACAAACTTTGAGGCTAGAAAATATCCTTTCCAACCTAGAGAGGGCTCTTTCTAAGACTTCGCCTCTGTACAGGTTATGGATTTAAAATGTTGGCTAGATTTAACACTTTCATACAATATATGTGGTTTTATTGGAAAAAGAAATCAAGACTTGGGCTATGGAGTCAATTTAAGAAAATGATAGAAACAAATGACTTAGTGATTGATTTTGAGAGGATAAAGGCTAAGTAAGCAACAATCTTTCAATTAAAAATCGTTGTTTATGGCAAGAGAAAAACACATGAAGCAACTCAGAGCACCATTGGGGATGAATTTAGAGTTCACTTAGAAGAAACACAGTCATCTAAATGGGGCAAATATAGAGCATCGCGTGGTGAATTCTAGATGTGAATCACGTTCCCATTTAGAAAAAAATACATATATGAGTATAAAGAACATAAGAAATCACGTACACAAAGAGAGAGTACAATACATCAAACTACCACTGTTAGAATCTTTTTGTCAAAGCTTAAGGACCTTTGCATTAAGTTTCAATCGAATTCAAAAGCTACATTCAATAGTCATTGTCTACATTGTTTTGCCAACCGACCTGAATGATATTGAAAAGATTAAATATATAGACTAGGGTGTGCTACTCGGGCTACCCTACCCTCTAACTACTATCCCTAGAAATTAGGCTTTGACACATGGAGACAAAATCTGCACCACGTTTGAGAAGACAAAAATGGATTCAGTTAATTATGCTCCTGGCCTCGTCTGTAGTTTTGATATCCGAAACGTCCTCCTGAGAGACTAGTTGTGCCTTTTAAGATTCATTACTTGTCTTTGCAGACCTACATTCCCTTTCATCCTCTTCTATGCACTGGCTAGAGCCATGTGGAGGTGTTGTAGGGTGGGTCCACATTCCTTGAAGTTCTTTGCATTTCTTTCTTCTAACATCCTCTGTTCTTCGAGCAACTGGATGATTGTGTCTTACACTTCCCTGAGATTCCTCTTGATCCAAGTCACATTTCCCTCTCGGCCTTGTGATGCCAATGCCTTGAGGATATTCGCTACTAACTATTGTCTCAGCTCCCTATTCTCCTGGTATAGCTCAACAATAGTGAGTTTCTCTTTCTTTAACTATTGCGATGGTTCATGAACATCTATTTTTTCAGTGTCTGTCCTTCTCCTTCTGCCTTAGGTTTCTCGAGTTGGACCTTCAACAGGTTCTAGCTGAATGGTGTGCATGAGTAACTATTCGACGATTGACTTTGTGCATGACTCACTTGGGACATGGGCCTACTTGGTATCTTTGTTCTTCCTTGGTCTTTCCCTCTTCGGGGGTATCGAATGTTGGGGAGATGGAGCTTCCAATGTCTTTCCTTCCTCCACATCCCTTCCTATTTCCGCCTCTGCACGGTGGGATGTTACTTTTACCATGTGTGAAAAGGAATATCCCTTGGGGACCCTAGGGATGTCGGTTGTGAGAAGAAATGAATCCCATTTTTCTCCCAATCGAATCAAATCCTCAACTATCAGTAATTTGATTAGAGAGACATGAGATAATTTCTTCTTTGGTTGGTTTGCTTCCTTTTGGATGTTTTCCTCCATTTCTCGTAGGCTTTGGTGCAAGAAGAATGGCAGGTTTAACGGTCTCCTTCCTATGAAACACATCAACAATATGATGGGATGTGGGTGTATTCTATCAAATCTCCCTTCACAGGTGAAATATTTGCTAATCGCCCTCAAGAGCTTCCAAAAAGGATGTAGCAGATATCTACATGGAACACCCGCTTTGACTTTCCCATTTAAACAGTCTAGTTTGATGAAATCCTCGTAGCATAGTGCATCCAAAGGCATGCGTTTAGACCACCTTTCATTGCGTGGAGGGATTTTTCAGTGTGGCTGACAAAGTTTCCTCCATTACCTAGAAAGCGATTCCTGCGATTACTGTGCGAAACCCGTTGAATCTAAGTGCGAACTACTACACCAGTTTCACCCTGAATCCTTGGATTTTCCTACAAAATACCATGCATTCAACCTTTTAAAAGATTCTCTAACATATGGATCTTCATTTACTAACATCAATTTCTGAGGTTCGGGCTCCACATTCCTGCTACTTTGCACACCTTTCCTTATGTTCTGGGATGTTGTCATGGTGCAACATGTATTTGTTCTAGGCATGGTGAATTTAGCACAAACCCAAGGTGGTAATATTGATTGACCTAGGTTTGTGACCCAGTTGAAGTAAATCAACTTTCCAACCATGAGAAATTCAGCACTTGTGGGAAGAATAACATACAATGCATAAACTTGGTTGGTGAATAGAATACAAGCAGAGAAACCGACATTTATAGATGGGTCGGTGAGAGCTAGAATCACACCAGGGGACACTGAATCCATGGTGACTAGAGGTTTCGAAGAAATTCAAAGATTTTCGCAGCACATCCGTGTGACGGGTACACTTCGGGGCATGTAAATTACAACTAATAAGAGTTGCAGAGTATACATGATATGAGGGTCGTGATTTTTCATTCTTTCTAACTTCATAATGAGCTGATGATGGCCACTACACCTGCCGATGCGACTCCTATTTAACAACTAGCCTCGAACTTTGGCATGCAAAACCTTCTCTTCTTACAGGACCCGACTCTTTGGGAAAATACCTTTATCACTTACGCATGTTTTGATTATGACATCCCTTCACGAATCGAAGGGGAAACTGACCACTTACTGACTTCAACCCATTCGTTGTCCAGTACCTAACCTCACATGCTTTGACACACAAATCATGAATCGAATAAGATTGACTCTAATTGAAAAAAGGATGATGCTAACAACTGGCTCCAATAGGGATGCTATCCTCCCAGTGAGGTGGCAAAGAACAATAGACTAGGTGCCTGACCATTGGGCCTTATTTGACTTCCATACTCTGAAACAATGGAAAAGAAAAACACAACCTATACCTTCTTGACATAGTTTCAACCAAACTCAGCATAAACCTAGGGCCTTCACTCCAGGATTCAATTTTCTGCTAACATACATAATCAAAATTCCTTCTTTGAAAAGAAAAATGAAATGACTATTTTCAATGACATGAAAAATGAAACATACCTTACTGAACCAGATAGTGTTTGAGGAACCTACCATTTACAGGACCTCCACTAGTGGATTCTCCATTAATATCTTCTAACATATATGCATTGTTCCCATGGTATGCACCGATTCTGAAAGGACCCGTCCAAATATGATTGAATTTTCCATGCTTTCCCTTGTCTTCGTTCCTCGCATCCCTCTTTAGCACCATATCTTCTACCCAAAATTCCTCCTGTTTTGAGTGCTTTTCGAAAATTTTATTCATGTTGTCTTGCTGAAGCTGTGATCAATTGTAAAATTGCTCCCTCATATATTGCACATGAATAAATAGATTTATCCTTCTCTGAGTGTCATCTGTCTTGACCTATTATTCTTGTAGTAGCTTCCTTACTAGAAATCCCAGTGAGGTGGGGAAAACTGCATCTACGCCATATACAATTTGGTATGGCAATCTCGAGATGGAATTTTTGGTAGCGACTCTGTCATCCCATAGCGCATAAATGATTTTCTTATGCCAATCCTTCTTGTTGTCCTACAAAAGACTTTTGATAATCTCGGTTAATCTTTTGTTGGATGATTCTTCCAATCCGTTATCCTGTGGGTAATAAGTCATAGAATGTCCTAGGGTTATATTGTAATCATTACAAAACTTTTCCATTTTCTTGGACTTAAATGTGGCTGCATTATCCGTGATTATATTGATAGGGAACCTGAATATATAAAATATCTTGGTCTCCATAAATTGAATGATGACTATATCGGTAGCCTGCCTTGTTGGAACTGCTTCGATCCATTTTGTGAAGTAATCTGTAGCTGTCAGTATCCATCTGTGATGCACCGAGGATGATGGATGAATCTCTCCTATAAATTTCAGGCACCATTGCATGAACGACGCTTTGACTAAGATTGGTTTCAGTGGTAGGGGTTGCAACTTTCTCCTCCCATTGAAGATCTATCACTTTTGGCAACTGGAAACTTCTTTGTATACATCTATGAAGATGCTAGGACAATATTAACCTGCCCTTAAAATTTTGTATGCAGTGGTTTTCCAGTAGTGATTTCCTCCGCAGTCTCCTTTGTGGAATTCTTTGATAGCTCGCCCCAAATCATCTTCTAGTAATCAACACAACAATATCCCTCCCAGATCTTTCCAATATAGAGAGTTATCTAAGATGTAGAACTTAGTAGCCTTCATCTTTAAAAACCTGGCCTTGGTTTTAATTAACCCTGAAGGAGCTTGCATATTCTTCAGTACATAAATGATGTCTGTATACCAAGGTGAATCGATGAACTTCTGGGACACCTACATGATTATTTCTTCTTGAGGATTTTCTGATAGATCAACAATCAAGTTTATTCCCAAAACGTCACAGTTTGACTACGCCATCAGTTTTGCGAGGCCATGAACTTTAATCAACTTTGTGGGTTTGATTTCAAGGTCGTTTTCTAGCATGGATGCGATCAACTTACCTCTTGTTCCCTCAAGTTTAGGATGAGTTAGGATGTCTTTGAATGATTTGTTGTGTATGTAAGCAACAACATGGGAATGTAGTATGTAAGTCATGAACTTCTTGAGAGATTTCACTAAGGTGCATGATTGTTTCTCCAAAAATTCATACCTCAGTGGGGAATATCTCAATGTATTGCTGAAGTAGGCTATAGGATTTTAAAAACTCTCATCATCCTTCTATAACAGTATGCCAAAAATGGCATTGTCTAAGGTGAATGAGAACAAGATGACGTCCTTCGAGAAATATGGGTTGGCGAATACGAGAGATTTGGTTAGTTCTACCTTGATGTATTCAAATGATATTCTAGATTCAAGGTTCCATTTGATTGCGTTTCCCTTTCAGAACTTGTTGGTGATATGCTTTATAATTTTTGCCAGATTTAGGATGAATTTTCTCAAGAAATCCACCTTTCCCAGGAAGGACTACACCTCCTTCTTGTTGCAAGGAGTGTTGATTTTCAACATTCTTTCTACCCTGTTGGGATTGATATTTATACCCTCCTTTGAGATGATGTTCCCCAACAGTTTCCCTTCTTGCATTCTGAAATGTGATTGTTTCAGATTCAACGATATGTCGAACCTCCTGCATTTATGGAAGACCCTCTTAAGATGCTTAAGGTGTTGTTCATTGGAGTCAGAATGCACTGTGATGTCATCCAGATAGATCCTGATAAATTTGTACTTTTCCTCAGAAAATTCTATATCCATCACCCTCTAGAAGGTAGCTCCAACATTCATAAGTCTGAAAGGCATCTTGTCATACATGAACGTACCCCATGGTGTCATGAAATATGTATTTTCCAGCGTAGACATATTTTGGGATCCAACTACCTTCTGCAGAATATAGTCCATCTTAAGGAGCGGGTATTTGTCCATGCACAACCATATTTCTTCGCTCTTTTTCCTTACAGGCACCAGGTTGGAAATCCATTCCGAAAATATTAAAGAAACAATAATTTTAGATTCAAAAAGTTTCTTTACCTTTTTTTCAATTAGTGGTAGCAACAGGGGATTGATCCATCTTAGATTTTGCTTGAAAGTTTTTTGGTCTTCTTTGAGAGGAATGACATGATGAATCACTTTAGTGTCATAGACTTTCAAGTCATCATAACTCCAGGCGAAAACGACAGGAAAATATTTCTTGATTTTGATGTAGTCCTATTTGACCTTCGGACTAAGTGTCTTTGATAATTTGATTATATTCGGATTCTCCTGGGTCCCTATGTTGAAATCCTCGACTTCCTCATCATTCATGGTGATCTTGGGATTTATAGCCACATCGTTTTCATCAAACAATGTTTCAAATGAAAGTAATCCTTTGGGGATGATATTATTCTTTAGCTACACTATGTCCCTCCTAGTTATCTGGTTCTGAAAAGGGTCTTCATTATTGTGCTTTCATCCTCGTTGCAACAACATTCATCATCAATGTTTACATTAGTGAACTCGTCATTAATTTGGAGAAATATCTCCACCTATTTGTCATCCTCAAACACATGTGAATACTTGATATTATCGATCATCGTGGCCTGTGTTTGAATTCGATCTCATACTTTCTTTGGGGGAAAATGGGAATTTTAAAAACTGAGGCTGAGGTGGCTAAGGAATATGCAATTTGATTCTGCACCCTCGGGATCGTTGATAAATTATACTCTCAGAATTATTCGAGGAGGTCCAACACTAGGTTTTTGTACACCCTTAGTTTGGGGTTCTTGGATTGGTATATACCTTTCACTTGGTTTATAACGAGCTCATATCCTCCATGCACCACTATCCTCTTTGTGACCAACTCTTTCAAAACTCCCAGACCCAAAATCAATGCCTCAAACTCAACCATTTTATTTGTACAATCGAAGGCGAGTTTGTATGAGGAGATTTTTGTGCCCACCTTGGGAGGACGTATCCATACACCGGTCCTTTCCCCTTCCTTGTTGACGGCTCCATCAAATCTCATGTTCCATATCACGTTCTCCATGCGGTTTCTCAGGTATGTGCACTCTTCTGCTCACTGCATGGCTTTATTCTCGACAGTCATGACAGTCATCGACTCTTCTTCTTCAAATATCAGGTCATTGTAAAATATGGAGGATCCGATCTCAGTGTCAACGGAGTAGATACGGTGGTTATTTGTTTTGTTCTTGCTACTCACCATGCATTTCAGCAACACCTCTTTGTACAACTATCTCTCTTGGCTGAAGACAAGAATAGTGGTGTACAACATATCCATCTGCAAGGTTACCTTCAATTTCGCGGCCCATGACATAGACAATAGCATGCCAAATTTATGGGGTATATCGACGACAAACACATCCATAATCAGATTCTTAGAAGGTATTTGGGCCAACGAGACAACCAAATATTTGATCAGACCCAAAATTTTCACTTTCCTCGAATCGAAATAAAAAATGTCCTTATAGGGTCTAGTGTGTCTAAACCCAACTCGTCCATGATCACCTTGGACATGATATTGTGTGATGCACCCGAATCCAGCATGTAATTATGAAAATTCATTTAATGGACCTTGAGATTGACATAGAATGGGGGAACCTCCTCAGTGTCACTCGTTTCCTCCATGTGCGGACCAAACAAAATGGAAGGGTGGTCATCCTAGATGTTCAGGGTGTCAAGAGTCTCTCCCATATTTAGAATTTTAATAATCTTATCTCGATATTCTCCTTTCTTGATGAGCTCAATGAAAGGGATGGATATTTTCATCTTGCTCATTTCATTCTCAAAGTTAAAAGGGGGGAAGACTTTGTCTATTTCCTTGACGCCTGTCTCCCTACTTGTTTCTGGTTCTTTCCTTGGAACCTCCTCCTTTGAATTTCCCTTTCCAGTCGCATCCTTGATCGAGTTTTCTTTATTTGGTTGGCTTGTGGAAGGGGTATCTGCCTGAGGCTCCCTTATGGGATTTTTCTACTGAGGTTCTATAGATGCCTTTATTCTCTTGAGGTTATATTTCTTTTGGAACTGCATGATGACATTGTGATAGCCCTTCCTCAATTCCTTCGTTTCCCATGACAACACGTCATCAGTATTCAACATAAGATCGTCATTTTCTCTCATTTATTGATCATTTTCTCCCTTTTTCAAGAACACACGTGTGTTTGTGTCGTCGCAACAATGCATTTGACCTTGGATCATCTAATCAAAATATTCGTCGACGTAATTGTTTTGTAATGTGGGCCTTATTTGTTGGTCGTCCTGGTCTCTCTATTCCCTCTACCTGAACTGTGGGACCATACCTCTTCTAAGGTTCTGATTTCTAGGCTGGAGGTCATGTTGTTCTTGGGTAGCGAGCTTGTTTCGCATAGACATTATTTCGATCAACTTCTCCATCGTCTTCATCATCAATTCAAACTTTTCCTCTGAGGATCGAGAAGTCAATGGCTACACATCTCCTTGGGGATTATTCCTATCTATGTTGAATCTTTGTTTAATATTTCTCAACACCATCAAGTTTACCTCAACTTCAAGTGCATCACTCATCATGGCGTCTAAATTAGCAGATTTTCTCTCACTCAATAGTAAGGTGAAATTGTTGTCAAAGGATTCGGTGTATTGAAGTTACATATCCTTGGGAGGCAACTAGACTTCTGCAGAAATTGAGTTGTAGACCCTCATGAAACGGGTCGATAAATCTTGCACTGTATCCTCTTATGCTCTCTTCATATTTTTGTACTACGTGATTAGATGCAAAACATTCTTTTTGTCTCCCCATCTAGCAATGAATGACATTTCAAACGTGACAAAGTTGGGGATGCTTGCTTCTTGGAGGGACTTGAACCACTTTCTAACCTCCCCTGAAAGACTTTGCATGAACAACCACATATTCACATCTTCATGATCCACCTCTTCTAGATCAATGAAATCATTGAACCAATCCAAGTGGTTTTGGGTAGAGGTTTTTCCTCAGCATCATACAACTTGATCCTCTGGTTGTAGTTTTGGGGAAAATCATGCAGGTGGGATGGAAGAGAAAGGGGGAAAAATATGGCATCCATTGATCTAGGGGATTTTGGGATTTGTGGGATGTTCTGAGAAGGATTTGCAGATTGCAGTATTTTTTTTGTATAAGAGATCGAAACCTCTTCTCATCGAAGACTATATCATCCAAGTTGGTTTCTATTTTAGACCTAAACAAGGTGTCAAAATTGAGGTCATCAATTCTTTGCGCACCTTCCTTGGGTAAAGACACGATTCTATCTAGGTAATAGAATAGGTTTGGTGCCTACTCCCTTGCCCTGCACAAAAGTTTCTAGGGGTCACACATGGGATTTGCAGGGTTCGGGTCAAGATTGGCTCTGGTATAAATTATCTTTGAAGCCAAGGTTCCTGAGTTGCGCTACTCTGTGCTACTAGTCTCTTTAACTGGATTTTCTAGTGTAAAGGTTTCAACCAATATATATGTTTGGCCCACTATCACCCTCAGGGGTCAAAACTATAGCTTTAGTTGTTCTCTCAAAGAAAAATTTATTCAATTTTGTCCCCGACAGTGGCACTAGAATATTAGCGCTCTGTAAACTTTGTTCAACTGAGAAAATGAATGACAGAGGCAACCTACAAACCAAATTTGAGGCCGAAAACTAGCCTTTCCGACCTGGAGAGGGCTATCTCTAAGACTTCGTCTCTATACAGGTTATGGATTTAAACTGATGGCTAGATTTAACACTTTCATACAATATTTTTGGTTTTATTAGTGAAAGAAAGCAAGACCTTAGGCTATGGAGTCAATTTAAGAAAATGATAGAAACAAATGACTTAGTGACTGAACTTGAGAGGATAAAGGATAAGTAAGCAACAATCTTTCAGTTAAAAATCGTTGTGTATGGAGAGATAAAAACACACGAAGCAACTCAAAACACCACTGGGGATGAATTTAGAGTTCACTTATAAGAAACATAGTCATCTAAATGGCGCAAATCTAGAGCATTGCGCGGTGAATTCTAGATTCGAATCATGTTCCTATTTAGAAAAAAATACAGATATGAGTATAAATAACAGAGGAAAGAACGTATGAAAAGATGAACTATGAAGTATGATTCGAATCATGTTCCTATTTAGACAAAAATACAGATATGAGTATAAATAACAAAGGAAAGAGCATATGAAAAGATGAAATATTCTACATTCAATAGTCACTCTCTACACTATTTTACCAACTAACCTAGCTTACATTGAAAAGATGAAATATATAGACCAGGGTGTGCCGCTTGGGCTACCCTTCCCTTTAACTATTATCCCTAGAAATTGGGCTCTGGCTATTCTCTGCTAGATAACTCTTCGTATGGCACTTTACTAAAAATAGAAACTGACTATACTCGATCACATAATAATTGACATCTTTTCCATGACAGTTTGGTCACCAACAAGATTTCATTGTTAGGGAGTGATGTGTCGATGCTTCTCCTTTGACAGGGTATCTAGACGATCAAGTTCTCTATCAGAATCTTACCTCCCATTGTAATGGCCTTGATCTCTGTCGTGTGATCATTCGTTGGAGCATGCATGTGGCGGGTAAATGCAGAATGTCATAGGTGTTTCCAATATGACACCACCAATTAGGGGACAACGCCTTTCTTCAAATTGTAGCATGTCCAACGTACACCTGTCCTTTGTAATATATGGGTCTCAATAATTATGCGTCGTATGCTTACCATGAAGTTACCTATCAAAGTCTTGAATTCCTGGTAGGAAATAGGACACGGGGAGACAAAATCGGTGCCATGTTTGAGAAGACAAAAATTGTGTCACTTAATTATGCTTATGGCCTCATCTGCAGTTTTGATATCCAAAGCGTCCTCCTGAGAGACCAGTTGCACCTTTTCAAATTCATTACTTTTCTTTGCAGAACCATGTTTCCTTTCATCCTCTTGTTTGCATTCGCCAGAGCTGCACGAACGTTTTCCAGGGTCAGTCCACATTCCTTGAAGTGCTTTGCATTTCTTTCTTTTGACATCCTCTGTGCTTCACGCAGCTGGATGATTTTTTCTTGTGCTTCCCTGAGCTGCCTCTTGAGCCAAGTCACATTTCCCTCTTGACCCTGTCATGCTAATGCCTTGAGTTTCTTCACTACTAACTCCTATCTCAGCTCCCTGTTCTCATGGTATAGCTAAGAAATAGAAAGTTGCGCTTGCTTTAGTTGTTGCGACAGTTCACGAACATTTGTGCCTTAAATGTCTTTACTTCTCCTTCTATTGCAGGTTTCTCAACTTGTACCTTCGATAGGTGCCAGCCAAATGGTGCGCATGAGTAAATCTTCGGCAACCAACTTTGTGCGTGGATTGCTCAGGACTTGGCCATCCCCGATCTCTTTGTTCTTCCTTGGCCTGCTCCTCTTCCAGGTTATCGACTATTGGGGAGATAGGGCTTCCAATGTCTTTCCTTCCTCCACAATGCTTCTTGTTTTTTCCTCCATGTGGTGGGATATTACTTTTCCTATGGATGAAATGGAATCTCCTTTGGGGTCCCTTGGGATGTCGGTTGTGAGAAGAAACGAATCCTAGTTTTCACCCAAACACCTCAACTCCTCAATTTTCAATAATTTGATTAGAGAGATTTCAGATAGTTTCTTCTTCAGTTGGTTTGCTTGTTTTGGGACATTCTCTGCCATTTCTCGGAGGCTTTGGTGCAAGAAGAACAATAGGTTTAACAGTCTCCTTCCTATGAAATTCATCGACAATTTGATGTGATGTGGGTGTATTATGTCAGACCTCCATTCACAGGTGAAATATTTTCTAATCTCCCTCAATAACTTCTGAAAAGGTTCTTGCAGATATCTACTTGGAACACCTTCTTCGTCTTTATCATTTAAATATTTTGGTTTTATGAACTCCTCGTAGCATAGTGCATCCAAAGGCATGCCTTTAGACCACATTTCACCAAGCAGAGGGATTTATGTTGCGGCTAACAAAGATTCCTTCATTAGCTGGAAAGTGATTCCTGCAATTACTACGTGGAACTCATTGAATCTGAGTGGGAACTACTCCACCAATTTCACATTGAATCCTTAGATTTTCCTACAAAAGAGAATGCATCCGGCCTATTCAAAAGATGCTATGACATCTGGATCTTCATTTACCAATGTCAATTTTTAAGGTTCGGGCCCCACATTCCTGCTGGAATGTTTCCATGGTGTAACACATATTTGTTATATGTGTGGTGGATTTAGCACGAACCCAAGGCAGTAATCTTGATTGACTCGGTTTTGTGATGCAGTTGAAGGAAATCGAAATTCCAGCCATAAGAAACTTAGGGCTCGCGGGAAGAATAACAGACAGTGCATAAAATTGGCTGGTGAACAGAATACAAGAAGTGAAAGCGACATTTATAACTAGGCAGTAGAGAGATGGAATCATTCTAGGGGACATTAAATCCATGGTGACTAGAGGTTTCAAAGAAAGATGAATATTTTCTAAGCATATCTGCATAATGGGTACACTTTGGGGCATGTAAAGTACAATTGATAAGAGTTGTAGAGTATACATGATATGAGTGACATGATTTTTCATTCTTTCTAACTTCATAATGACAGATGATGGCCATTTCACCTATTGATGTGACTCCTATTTAACAACTTGCCTCAACCTTTGGCACATAAAACCTTCTCTTACGATAGGACCTGACTCTTTGGGAAAAGGCCTTTATCACTTACACATGTTTTGATTCTGACATCCCTTCCCGACTCCAAGGGCCAACCGGCCACTTTCTTACTTTGAACCATTCCTTGTTTGGTACTTGATCTCACACGCTTTGACACACAGACCATGACTCTACTAAGAATGACTCTAACTAGAAAAATGGCAGTGGTAACACTGTCCATCTGTACATTTTTGTAACTTTCATCACGTGAATAGTAGTTATCTTTCTCAACCATTTTCTCATCACATACATCATCCAAAACGAATGCATTGGGAGTAGGTTGCCTCAAAACCCTTGGTCTTTGCGGATTATCCATGTTTCCAAACGTCACTCTGTTTTGTTGGGGAAGGTTCCTTCTTTTCTTTGGGACAGACATTATTGGATTTTCCACATAATTATCCCCCTTATTAGTCTGGTTATTTTGTTCTAGATTTGCTTGATAGTTCTATTCATTGGTGCAATTTCAATTATTTGCTTGGTTTCTTGTGCCGTAGCAAGATCTATCTTCACATATGGTATATTTCCCTTGAAATATCCTCCTCCAGTTGTTTTCTTTTAGGTCGTTTGTGTCTTGAATTCTTCATTCTTTCTTGAAATAGAAGCTCCTTGATTATCAATACTTAATCCTCCCAGCTACCTTTGTGCTTTTCCTAGTATAATTTCAGGCTCAACACCTATTTCAATCATAATTTCTTCCATATCAGTGGCTTTAGTCATTACTTCTTCCAAGGTATCCATATGGGATGTTCGTATAGCATATTTCACATTCGAGGGCATTGCATTCTTATAGAAACCGAGCATTATTGGGGAATTCAATATTTTATCTTCTGGAATCTTACTTAAGGTTTTATTGAACCTGAGATTAAAATCTCGTATTCTTTCATTTTTTCTCAAACTAATTTGGGTGAAATCGGTGAGGAGGGTATGATAATCAATTGGAGGGGAAAACATAGTCACGAACATGGATTCGAGGTCATTAAACGAGTCAATTGATCTATTGGGTAATGTCGTATACCATTCATAAGCTCTTCCTGATAATGTTTGCAAAAATAACCTTACCATGACATCGTCATACTGAGCACAATGAAAATCACAAACATCAAAGAATAAGTGAAGGTGTCTATTTGCATCAATTGTTCCATCTCCAAAAAATTCCTTCAGGGTACCCTTCGGAAGAATAGGGAGGTTGTGTTGCTAACATAGAATATTCAAAGGGGAATCTCTTATTCTTCTTCTATTTTAAAACCTTAGGTTTCCTGATTTCTTGCAACATGTCTTCCACCTTCTTGTCTCTCCTCATGTGGTTATTATCGCGGTTGTTCATTTCTTTCTTTCATATCTGGAGGGGTTCTAGGAATATGATTTTCACTTCTCGGAAGACAAATTTGTTTTATTTTACTTATGGTAATGGGTCTCTTGTATTTTTCGAGCTTGAATCCCAACCTTGTCCTTGTGATTCTCTAGCTAGACTTTGGTTTCTTCGATCTTGTTGCTCATCTCTCCTTTGTCTCCATAGAATTCTCTTTCTTCTTCATAGAATAATATCTATGAGGACCTTTCTAATTCTTCTTGGGTCTCTCCTATCGTTATTACTAGATTGTATAGCTGATGTAAAATGCTTTGTTGATTGTTTAATCCAATTTCCAGGTGGGGTTGATCAACCTAACACAAAGTCATATATTTTTCAAAAAAATGCTAAATCAGATTCCAAATTTCAGTTCATTCCCCAGTACGGTCTCCAAACATGTTGACGCTTGAATCTGTTAGGATCGAAATAAAAACCTCACGAGCATGTAAATACCTCTACATTTTTATAAATGTGGTACTCCTCTTTAAGATTTTCTTGGGAATGTAAGTTTTTAGAATATGGGAGTTTGCAGAAGTGTGTCATGATTATCAATGAAATATAAAGATTGCAATAAAAATAAAAGGAAAATTTATTGTTTTCTATTTAGAGAAAATTCTTGAGAAATCACCAGGAACCGCACACTTCATACATTTAAAGCAGATAGGAAAAATTTCCTCACATCCATCATCATTAAAATAAATATTTCTGATCACATAAAATAAAAAGAAGATGATCTGCATGCATAAAAGAACTTTAACAGAGTGTACACGTGAGAAACTCAAATAGAGATAATGATAGATCAATCTGAAATACTTTATACTCAAAGCTCAGAGTTACAAAGCACAGTCAAAACTAATCCCGAAATAACTCTCTTGAAATTTATAGAAAATATATAGTCTGTTACATATATAGTCTGTTGGATACTTTTTTTCAAAAGGATAAAACAACATCAATGTAAAAACCTTCTTCATTTTCTAGTTCGTCTTGCAAATATTCATGGAAGGCATGTGCCCTTGAGCCAAAAGAAACAATGTTTTTCGAAACTTGCCATGCCTCCATGATCAATGCCATTATTTTATTAATATTTATTTCCACATAGCTCTTGGATGATGTAAGTAGGCTTGAAGATCCTTTTCATTTAACAACGGGTGTGGTGGGTCTGACTATTGAAAAAGGACTAGCAAGAAGTGGAAAATGCATTAAAGTGTCTTCCAGTTCCTTGATCCTCTCTTTCAACTTTGTGTTTACTTATTCTAAAACACCAATGGAATCATCTAGAGCATCTCTGGTTTCTTTGTGAATTATATAAATTTGGGAAGGCTGAAAATCCTTTAGGTAAACCTCTAAACGAGATTTTCCTTTCTTATTTTTCATATCACCTTTTCCAATAATCAACTTCTTAGAATCCTTGTTGAATATTGAACTTTATAAATATAATGACTCTTATTCACTCAAAGTATCATTCTCAATTATTTCTAATCATGAATTTTGATGGGTCGTGTTTCCTGGCTGATCAATTGTGGGAAACAGTTTCTCGATATTCGCCTTGAGCTCCATGTATTCAATATAGAATATGTCGATGTCATTTTCTATGCGATGGTATTATTCTTCTTTCACAACATTCTTCCTCTTTTTTCTTAGAGGAATCTTGTGTGAGATCTCGATTTTTTCTTGAGGGGGGTTATTTTCTCCTCCGCAACTTGAACTATTTTTGGTAAGTTTCCTAGTTGGGTGGGCCTTTGGAGAATTGCTCTGAGATGTGGTAGTTTTATGGGTAACAAATGGAGACTGGGCACTCTTCTCATTAGGACCCTTTCCTTTCATATTGTAAAACACATTAGTACTAAGTATCGTTTCTAATTGACTAGCGTTGTGAGCAGGGGATCCTAAGTTGTTATCTTCTTATTCACTCAAAATAGTACGAATGAATGAGTTGTTGTAGTAGCCGAATAAATTTAACATCAATTAATTACACAAACATAACAGTAAATTCTACTTGATTTCATAAAATTCAATAATTCCTTTTAATTAGCACATACACATGTTAGAATTTATCAACGAATATTAATTTTATAATAGAATAAAACAAATACATAAATTTAAAATACCTTGGTCTGATGCTAACCCTTCACTTTCCACTTGCCTTGTTGACCTTCCTGTTGTTGCCTTGCCCAGCTTGAATCCATGGACCAACTCTGCACAAAACTGAGTTTCCACCCTGCCAACTAGGACAACTACCTAGCTCCAGGATACCATATGGATATCTTGGCCCCCGTACCCAAAACCACCAGCAAACTGGTGCCCCCTGTACTAACCCTTCCCGACTACATAACTCAAACTCCCCTGCACAATCCAAGAGAACCCTCCAAAAATTTCTCCCCGTAGAATGGTAATCCCTCCTTCGTGAACCTCCCCCCCTCATACCCCTCCTTCACCGCCCTTTCCTCATTTACTTCCTTACCTACACATTTATTACCTTACCCACCTAGTTAATGCCCCTTATCCACTTATTAATGTTCCTTATCCATTTATTAATGCCCCTTATCCCCTCCGTATATTTAATCTTTAATTTAAACAATATAATTTATTAACCCTATTAAATTTATTACCCTGGTCATTCAATGTGATAGGTAATTAATTTAATTAATTAATTAATCAAAATTATAACAATTAATTAACTAATAAATATTTAATTAATATTATTATGCCTATCCTTGTTTAGTTAAAACCATGTTAAGACAATTAATCACCTAATTAATTTTTCTTAATAATCCCTAAGCATATTTTCAACTAGGGTTGTTACATACACCCACCCTTCAGGAAACTTCGTCCCGAAATTAAGGTATCTTATGGTACAAAGGAAACGAAACATGGTTCACACATTCATAACAAGTAACCGACATTATCAGTAAGTAAGTCAAGAAAACCCATACATACTAGTGTATATGTACAAGAAATGCATGTGTAGCTAGTACATACAAGTCTTGTGCATGTACTAATAATCAAAAGTATCATCCTTTAGTAATTTATGTATGCATCCAATCCATTCAGTAAGACTAATCTTTTATAAAATACAACAAACCAATCAATTGTTTGAGAAATCCTTTAATTACTATTATCTGGTTGAACAATTTTATTTAAACAACTGTGGTTTAGTTACGTAATTATGAATATTCATATATACACATTTCTATTTATTTTTTTGAAGGGAAAACATTAAATTCCACCACAAGACAGATCTCCATACCCTCTCAACTATTACTACTCATCCTTCCTCCCTAACCTACTTCCATCTCCATTCCTATCCTTCCTCTGCTAGACTATCTTGGAGCGTCAACTATATTGACCTAACTCCAAATAGAACCCATAAGAGGAAGTGTCGCTATCTCGACCAAGCTTCCCTAGCAGGCATCTAACAGTCATCATCACACGTATTAGGGAGCGTGAAATAACATCGTCCTCCCATGACTTCAGGTTTCGGAGGATACACGGTGGGAAATGCCTCCACCCCTCCTAATCATAACTAGGGTCCACACCCTACAATGGAATATACAGTGGCACCGTGTTGTTGGGGGTTTTGTCATCGTTTATTCGGTTTTGGGCAGTGTCATCACCTGAAATCATGCATTGGTCCACATATCATAGCAATGCATCCAAACCAATATAAATTCCACATAAAATATTCATACCATAATGCTTCTTGGTTAGTGGTCCTAATATCCACTTTCATCATCATTATTCCTTGGCTATTTCATAGCCCATAACCTACAGATTAGTCTGTAACAAAAACTCATACATTTCTATGCATTATCATCATGTAATTGCATACTATCATCATTTCAATTTGGTATCCCTGTACAGATAATTTAACATCAAATTTTTCTAGTTAGAAACATATCTCATAATATCCCATAATTCAATTTCGACACCCATTCATAAGATTATCATTTACCCAAAATAGATTACATCATATCCAACATCATCCTAATAACATTTAAATATTCCTTAAATTCACATTCTCACAATATGTCACATCATATACATCATCATCAATAACATTTAAACATTTGTAAAATTTACATTCACATAATAGATCGCATTACATACATCATCATCAATAACATTTAATCATTCATAAAAGTTCATACATTTAAAGTACATATGTCCCTTGCTTGAATTTGGATTTATTGGACCGAAAAAATCAAGTCTCTATTGGGAGAATAGTTGTTCAACAATTGTAGGTTGTAATGGCATCACAGATCTCTTCATTTTCCCATAAAATTTCTGCCAAGATACACACTTGCTTATTGTGGCATATGAGTCTCTAAAAATTGATGGCCAATAAAATCCATCTCTTATTATCTTATGGGAGGTGGTAGTAGGTGAAAAATTCCCATCACATATCCCTTCATGGAATTCCCTCATTAGTTCTTTGGATTTGTTTTCATCAACACATTTCAATAATACAAATCATAGTTCCTTTTGAATAGTATATCAACAATCAACACATATTTATTTGACTTCATCTTCACTATTCTTGACTCTTTAGGTCTCATGGTAACTGGAAACTACTTGAACTTCAAATATAATGCAATGTCTCCATACCATTCTGAATTGACCAATGGTTCTCCTACTGAAATTGAAATAATTCCATCCATAGAATCACTGTTTGCGATGATATTACATAAACCTTGTCCTTTGAAAGCCTTTAAAGGTTTAATATCGATATCATATTCTTGGATATTTTCCAACCAATTAACCCATTTTACTTCTCTCAATTATTGATTCAAAAGCATCTTCATTGGAGAGGATGGGACATAAGCAATGTCATGAGAATTTAGTATGTACGTCTGAAAGTGCACCACCACCTTCACAAGAGCCAAGGATTTATTTTCTAGTTCTGAATACCTCAATTCAAAATTGTGAAGCTTTTTTCTAATGAAATTTATTGGGAGTTATTCACCCTTGGTATTTCTCTGAGTAAGAACATATGCAACAAGTGTTTCTGTAGAAAATGAATAAATGTTGAAATCCCTTTGAAATTCTGGGCTAATGAGGAATGGAGCTATGGTGATTTATATTTTGATCTTATTGAAATATTCTTGTGTATTTGTTGTCCATTCATACCTTTTATCCTTTTTCATCAATAGATTGATCAACTTCACAATAATTTCATAATCAGAAACAAATCTTCGCACAAAGTTGATCTTACCAAAGAATGATTGAACTCCTTCCTTAGATAATGGGGTGTTGAGTTCATTTATAGATTTAACTCTTTTTGGATCTATATAAATCCCTTCCTTGCACACAATATGACCCAATAGTTTTCCTTGAGTTACAAAAAATAAACATTTCTTTGGATTTAGTGAAACACTATATAATCTGCATATGTCAAAAACTTTCATTAAGTGATGAATATGATCACCCATTGTTTTTTAATGCACTTTCAAGTCATATTGATAATATGCCATGAATTTTCCTATCAACCCATTGAAAGAATGATCCTTGGCCCTTTAAAATGTGGCTCCTACATTCTTCAAACCAAAGGGAATCCTAGCATATGCATATGTCTCTGAAGTTGTTATGAATGTTGTCTTTACTCTGTCTTCCTCAGAAACTAATACTTGATTATATCCAAAAAAAAACATCCAACATGGACATACAAGCTGATCTCATGACTTGTTGGAGAAGAAACTCCATGTCAAGTAAAGGATAGTTATCTTTTACTCTTGCTTTGTTAATATCCCTGAAATCCACACACATCTGAATTTCCCTGGTCTTGTTTCTTACTATCAAAGGGTTTGAAAGCCAATCTGAGTGTCTAATGGTATATATTATTCTGGCCTTCTTTAATTTCTCCAATTCAACCTTTACTAGAGGTTTCAATTTGGGGTTCATCATCCTTATTTTTTGTGTGACTGGATTTTCCTCTTCTCTAAAAGGAATGATATGTTAAAATATTTTTTCGTCATAAGCTTTCAATTCATCATAGTTCCATGAAAACACATCATGATATTGTTTAAAAAATGAAACATGTTGATCAACCTCTTCAATGGTGCTATCAACTCCCAAGTTGACATATTTTGGGGAACTGTCGGTTCCAATATTGATATTTCTTGTTTCTTGAACCCTTTGAAGTGAAATTTCTTCTAGGAGATTTTGAGCATGATCATCTTTTGTAAAAATAGACTCAAATTGAATACAATCTTTCGGGACAACGTATATGTGATTATCTTCATCATCATCATCGTTCAAAAAAAATAATTTCAATTGTCCATCATTCTAAAACACTTGCAAATATTTCAGGTTATCGAGTACAGAGGGTCTGAATACTCTTTCTACTTGAAAATATGTTTTTCTTTGTATAGAATATGGGTTTGACAATGAGTCTGCCATGAACAATGAATATTCTTTCTAATTCTTGTCCCTCAGAATGAAAGAAATTTTGAAAGAGATGAAAGATTCCATCAATTCGTTAACTCTTTTGAAATATAACCTGAGTCTTTCCTTCTTGATTTTATACCTCTGGGCGACTTTATCAATTACCAACTTGGAGTTGCCAGTCACAATTAGATTTTGTATCTTCATTTCTTATGAAAGAATCATTCTCTGGATCAAACCTTCATATTCTGCCTCGTTGTTAGTACATGCAAATTCAATTATGATATCTTGTGGATGAACAATATTATCTCGATTTACAAGGACAACTCCAAATCCACTTCCGGATCTTGAACAAGATCCACCTCCAATAAACTTCAAATGGATTCTCTTGATCCTCCATGTATTGAATTTTCTCTAGGTTTTCAATGTGTTCCATATCTAGGATAATATAATTTCCTATCCGAACATCTATATATTCTTCCATTAATTCATTTTATGTATTTTTGAAAGAGAAGGGTTTCCTGGGTTAACGGGGTACCTTAATCATTGCACCTTCTTTTCCTAGCAACATCATGCAACCTCCATCATTTATTATATATCCCTCGACCATAGATGACCAATCTCTTCCTAACACAACTTCATATGCGGGAGGAAGGTATACCACAATGATATTGAAAACTGTGATAATATGGGGAGCCACCATGATCCAAGCGTAAATGTCCTTGATTTCTCCATAAGTTGGCACTTGTATAGAATATATTGTATATATACCTTCACCAGTCTCGTAATATTTTGTACTTCTAATGCCCAATCCTTCCATGACTACGAGTGGCATAATATTATTGCTCACACCTATATCAACTAAACAATTATGAAGTGCAATATCATGATTTTCAATTGAAATACAAAAGGGAGGAATTTCACCTCTGAGCTTGGTAGTTGATTTGTTATGGCTTTGTTTCAGACTTATGACAAAACTTTTTCTTTTTCATATGGATCATCCAATCATCTCAAAATATTTTCCCTTTGTTGGGAAATATTCACCACTTCAGTAAAAGGAAGAGTTATCCTTAATTTACTTAATTCCTCTATAACATTGTATGTTATCTGAGCGGAGATTGGCATTAGGTGTTGCTTCTTACTTCCAACGTTATCTACCATTTTCTGATTTGACCTTTTCTCATTCATTTTTTCTTTATCTTTTTTGTTTTCCTTTTCAGAATCATTTTTATTCTTGGATCTATTTACAAATCCTCTTATCTGGGTGAATTTTTCTTGTGAGTTGGGGTCATTGTCACCTTATTAAAATATATACATGTACATCTCGCATCTACCCATCTATACAGTTTCAGAACATTCATCAGGTGAATAGTATTTCTCACGCTCAACCATTTTCTCATCATATAAATCATCCAGAATGACTACATTGGGAGTAGGATTTCTGGGAACCCTTGGTCTTTGCGGATTATCCATGTTTTCAAACCTCACTCTGTTTTCTTGAGGAGGGTTCCTTCTTTTATCTAGGACCAAAATTCTTGGATTTTTCACATAATTATGCCCTCTTCTTAGTATGGTTTTTTCATTCTGAATTTTCTTGATAGTTCTATTCATTTGAGTAATTTAAATTATTTTCTTGGTTTCTTGTGCCGCAATAGGATCTACCTTCACATATGGTATGTTTCCCTTGAAAAATCCTCCTCAAATCATTTGATTTTGGGTCGGTCATGGATTCAATTCTTCGTTCTTTCTTGAAATAGAAGATCCTTGATTATCAATACTTAATCCTACCAACTTCCTTTGTACTTTTCCCAATATAATGTCGAGGTCGACACCATTTCAATCATAATTTATTCCATTTCAGTTTCTTTAGTCATTTCTTCGTCCAAGGTATCCATCTAGGATGTGATGATAGAATATTTCACATTCGAGGGAACTGATTCTTATAAAAACCAAGCATGATTGGTTCGTTCTTTCTTTTATCTTCTAGAATCTTACTCAAGGTTTTATTGAATGTGAGATTAAAATCTCGTATTCTTTAATTTTTCCTCAAACCAATTTGGGTGAAATCGGTGAGGAGAGTATGATAAGCAATTGGAGGGGAAAACATGGTCAGGAACATGGATTCAAGGTCATTACACGAGCGAATTGATCTGATGGGTAATGTCGTATACCATTCATATGCTCTTCCTAGTAATGTTTGAAGAAATAACCTTTCCATGACATCGTCATACTCAACACGATGAAAATCACAAACATCAAGGAATAAGTGAAGGTAAATCTTTGTATCGATTGTTCCATCTCCAGAAAATTCCTTCAGTGTACCCTTAGGTAGAACAAGGAGGTCATGTTGCTCACGTAGAATATTCAAAGGGGAATCTCTTATTCTTCTTCTATTTTCAAGCCTTAGGTTTTCTTGGTTTCTTGCAACATCTCTTCCACCTCCTTGTTTCTTCTCATGTGGTTATTCTCGTAGTTGTTCATTTCTTTCTTCCATATCTGGAGAGGTTTCAGGAATATGGTTTTCACTTCTCAGAATGCAGTGTTATTTTATTTTACTTCTGGTAATGGGTCCCTTGTATTCGTCGATCTTCAAACCTAACCTTTTCCTTGTGCTTCTCTAGCTAGCCTTTGGTTTCTTCAGTCTTGTTGCTCGTCTCTCCTTTGTCTCAAGAGAATTTATCTTTCTTCTTCAAAGAATAATATATGTGAGGACCTTTCTAATTCTTCTTGGGTCTATTCTATCATTATTAACAGATTGTATATCTAATGTAAAATGCTTCCATGATTGTTTAATCCAATTTCCAGGTGGGGCTAATCAGTGTGAGGTAAAGTCATATATTTTTCAAAAAAATGCTAAACCAGATTCCAAATTTCAGTTCATTCCCCAGTATGGTCGCCAAAAATGGTCACGCTTGAATCTCTTAGGACCGAAATGACAACCTCATGAGGATGTAAATACCTCTGCAATTTTATAGAGGTGGTACACCTCTATAATATTTTCTTGGGACTATAAGTTCTTAGAATATGGGACTTTGCAGAAGTTTGTTGTTATAATCAAAGAAATATAAAGATTACAAGAAAAATAAAAGGAAAATGTTTTGTTTTTTATTTAGAGAAAATTCCTAAGAAATGACCAGGAATTGCACACATCATAAATTTAAAGCAGATAAGCAAAATTTCCTCACATCCATCTTAGTTAAAATAAAGATTTCTGATCACATAAAATAAAAATACAATGATCTTTATGCATAAGAGAACTTTAATGGAGTGTATACGTGGGTAGCTCAAATAGAGATAATGATAGATCAATATCAAATACTTTATACTCAAAGCTAAGAGTTACAAAGCACAGTCAAAACTAATCCCGAAATAACTCTCTTGAAATTTCTAAAAAATATATAGTCTATTACATATTCCTTGAAATTTAAAACGTGTTTGTCCTAAGGACTGGGATTGGTGCTCCTACAAACCATAAATAAAATATACATATGAATTAATCTTGTAGAAGGAAGATGATGGGTGGTAAAATAACAACAAGACCTCTAAATAAGAAAAGAGAAGTTATCAGACTTCGTTTAAACCTTTCTAGTCAAAGAAGCGGAGTAACTGGATGAAGGAACTGATAAAGAAATAAAGATGTGATCAACATAAACTTCCTATGATGGTATGTCGTGTCTTTAATTGCTTTCTGATGTCCTTTTATTGTCTTGATTAATGGTTACAAAAATTGTCTCAACTATTTCTTACCCCTCATCGGTCAATTTGTCAATTTATTTCTTGAACCATTCTTCAATATAATTTTTCATTGGTGCCACATTTATCTCATGTCGGATCTTGATGTTGAATAAATCACCCTCCAAGTCTCGTAAATCAAGGGAAATACCATGTAATGCTTCTTGAATATCTTGATTCTTCACAGAGTAGTCCACTAGCCAATTGTCTCTATCGTCTTCATTAGATTCAAGTATACCATAAAACTTTTCAATTGATAACCCTTTAAAAATCTAAACTTGTTTGTCAAACTGTTTCTTTGTTAGGAACATTGACTTGAGGATTAATTTTTGGTCTTGCACTTCATTAGTAATTCCAGCTAGGTCTATCTCTGTGAGCCTCTTGAACAGTTATTTAATATTTGATATATCTTGGTTTCATGCTTGAACGATATTATGCAAATTTTTAATATTTTCCTTCCAACACACGTTCAACTACTTTATCCAACTTGGGGAGGGAATATCCTCCTCTCTTCTCCTTAGTTTCATCATGTTGGAGACTTTTTTTCCAAAGGGTAATACAACATCAATGTAAAAACCTTTTTCATTTTTCAGGTCAGATTGCAAATATTCATGGAAGGCATGTGCCCTTGAGCCAAAAGAAACAATGCTTTTCGAAACTTCCCATGCCTCTGTGATCAATGCCATTATTTTCTTAATATTTATTTCCACATATCTCATGGATGATGTAAGTAGGTATGAAGATCCTTTTAATTTAATAGCAAGAATGGTGGGTCTGAATATTGAAGAATGACTAGAAAGAAGTGCAAAAGGCATTAAAGCGTCTTCCATTTCCTTGATCCTTTATTTCAACTTCGTGTTATCTGTTTCTAAACCACCAATGGAATCATCTAGATCCTCTCTAGTTGCTCTGTGAATTATGGAAATTTGGGAAGGAAGACAATCATTTAGGTCAACCTTTGAACGATATTTTAGTTTCTTATTTTCATATCACCTTTTTAGATAATCAACTTCTTAGACTTCTTGTCGAATATTGTTCTTTAGAAAGAGAACAATGCTTCTTCATTGAAAGTCTCATTCTCAATGATTTCTAATGATGATTTTCCATGTCTTCAAGAGAGAAGTCATTGATGTCATTTTCTATATGATTGGTATTCATCTTCTTGCACAACATTCTTCCTCTTTTTTCTCAGATGAAGCTTGTGTCAGCTCTCGATTATTCCTGGAGGGGGATTTTTTTATCCTCCGCCGCTTGAACTATTGTTGGTAACTTTCCTAGTTGGGTGGGTCATTGGAGCATTGCTCCGAGATGTCGTATTTTTATGGGTAACAACTAGAGACTGGGAACTCTTCTCACTCGGACCCTTTCATTTTTTCTTGTAAAACTCATTAGTACTAAGTATTGCTTCCAATTCACCAACGTTGTGAGCATGAGCGCCTAAGTTGTTATATTATTCTTCGCTCAAAATAGTATGAATGAATGAGTTGTTGAATCCTACTGACAACATATGTTCCACGAAAGTTTTGTTAGGGTCAAACCCCTTTATCCTTTCAGCATACTTCAGATTTACATTGTGGAAGTGATTCACAAACTCATCAATTTGTTTTATATTCCTGAATATAAAGTCTCCAATTTTCTAAGGCAAGGGTATGAATTTCTCTTTATGTTTCTTGTGCAAAATGTGCAGCCAGAAATTATATTTCCTTGCGAATTCTGTAATAAATTTTTTATCATATACGTGGTATGGAAGAAAATAGGGATTCTCCTTGGAAGAAAAGATCCTTATACCACTGTGATTTTCCATCTTCTCTAATGTCCCCCTTTTCTCCAATAATTTATTTGCATGGTATGATATCATAGGGGTATTTCTACCAAATAGAAGTCCCTTAAAGACTGAAATGAAATCATTGTAAACCTCGTAAAAATGTAAATAAGTCTCGTGTCTCCACAATGCTTGATACCAGAAGGTGACTAGATCAACTTCAAAGTTCACTCTCTTACATATAGTCAATTTTGGATATTGATAGAAATATGTTATCACAAATACCAAATAAGAAGCCATAAATAATTTCTTGTCTCTTTTGTAATGTGACAATTGGGAGGAGATTTCAATGGAAATCAGTTTTCCCCAATCGAAAATAGCTTGATCTTTAAATGTAAAATATAAATATAAAGATTCATGCAGGAAATGGTGGTGGTTCTTTCTTGGCATATCAGCTTGGTAAAAAACCAAGTGATTTCCCGAAAGGGTTTTTTAAATGAGTCAACCTGAATCTTGGTTATGTCTTATGGGACAGTCGTGGGATTTTCCAAATACTCAGGCAAGAGTTCCAGGCCATTGTCATGTTTTTTCAAAAACTCTTTGTAATAATATCTCTTAAAGGTAAGTGTTGGCTCAGGGGGATTCACTATCTTTTGAAACACTTGCGGTGAAATAGAGATGGGGGAAACAATCCTGGAGTTGTATGATTCACTGACTCGGTATGTATTTTTCAATGCACCATGAAACCAGTTCTTTGCAGTCGGATACCTCAGGGACACAAATTGCGCGGGCAATTCCCGAAGTCCATATTATATCTTTCTCTGTAGGAGGTGATGAGTAATACAAGTATTCTCTAGACCACTTAAATTTATGGTCTTCACGACCAAATATGTTGAAAGTATCACCACATAAATGTTGTCTGGATGCTACTCCCATAAGTTGACGAGAGTGATCTTTCAACTAGATAATAACTTGTAATGAAAACTTTCTAAGATATAACAATAATATAACCCTTGGAAAATTGTGCTTTAATATGATTTCATGAAAAATGTTCTTGAGTGCTTTTCTTATTAATAACTATATTTATGGAGCCTTCATGATCAATTATTAACATTAAACCATAATAAATGTGTATTTTGAAAAGTGCGAGGATGGCGGGGATGAACAAGATTAATTTGAATTTGGGATTTTATGTGAACCTACCAAACCGACATCCCGTAAACCCGTAGTTGTGAATGATCAAAAATAGGCTAAGTATTGCATGGAGGTCGCTCAGACTCAGACACAAGAGAAATGAAATACCTAGGGGCTCAGTACCCACGACAAGTACAACGGTGATAATGTAGATCACATGTCTTTAGGTAAAAAATGGATATTGCAGAACTTGGAAGATGAAAACTTGAACCCGTAAACTTGAGGTTGCGAGAATGGTTAAGTATATTATAACAAAGCAGTCGATCAAACTCATGATACAAGAACATATATGAAGGAGAATAATTGCAATTCCTTGAACCCGTGAACCCGTTGTTTTTGAAAAAAGACTAAGTATAGTAACTAGAAAAGGAAAAGAGAGGGGAGAAAAGAAAATGGGGAAATCAGGGTAGGTATACAAGAGGGAAAAGAAATGGAAAGAAGAATTTGGAAAATATAAAGGGGAGGTAAAATTCTAAAGTGAGAATTGATATCAACAACTTCCTTGATATTTATACCACCAGTCACTGATAGTTCCATTTTCTTCAAAGTTGACTCCATGCCCAATGGATTTCTCTCTCTTCTCTGCCACCACATATTAAAACCTTATTTCTATTTCATATCTGGCCACTGAGACTAATTTACATTGACAGATCCCTCTTTGGTTTGGAAAGGCAAGATTCAAAGCCCAAAGTGGTCTTTTGTTACCTCTATGGTTCCCCTCCCACAACCAAGGGAAATTACGAAGTGATAACATTTTGGCACCATTGTCGGGGAGTGAAGGTGAAATATTCCCTAGGAGAAACGACAAAGTTCATTTTTTACTTATGATAGTGAACAAAAGACAAACACATGAAGGTTGTACCATTCACCTAGAGACTCCATTATCAGTTGTACCTAGATGTCATAGTATCAATGACGACTCCATTGTCTGATGGTTTTAAATCTTGAATAAGGTACTAGTGACTTCACTGGATTTGATGAAGAACTCATATGTTTCTACAATTGTTTCAAGGTATGCATGTTTGTATTTTTCACAGATTTATGGTTTTCCAAATCCTTTACCCAAGGATGGATATTGTTTAAGGAATGGTCCAAAATTTAATGGTGAGGATTTCAGTTTGAATTTGAAGCATATATCATATATTTGTGATTTCACTGATCTTCTTAGTGTCAAACATGAAGATGTTTTCCTTAGACTATTTCATTATTCATTCCAAGGAAATGGTAGAAGTTGGGATGATGGTTTACCCGCTAAATCCATAAGATATTTTTCAGTTTTTTGGGTTATTTTCTTGGAAGCATTGATGGAAAAGATCGAATTTGTAGCAGATTTTGTTTCTATTCCATATTTGATAGAATGGAAAGCTATGTGCACCGATGATGAAGTGGAAGAAAAATTCCCTTCACTCTTATCTTCCTATTTAAATTCATGCAAATGTATCTCTGCAACTAAGATCAATTTATTTATAAGAGTTTGCTAAAAATATTGAGAAATATCTTGAAGCTTTAGAAGTTCAAATCTAGTCCCAAGATTTTCACTATCAATTTTTTTATCTTGAATATTTTTTCTAGCTGCCCTTAACTGTTAAGAAAGAGGAATTTTTTTATTTTGATCATGATCTTGAAAATTCACAGTGGAAGCAACATGTTCAAATAGAGAATATACATCAACAATTCAATTATGAAAATCCAATTGAAGAATACATTGAGGATCATCAAACAAATCATGTTGTTTTTTATCCTATAGATTCACATATGGAAGGATTTTTCAGTTTGAATCTTCAGCTATGTTTTCATTGGGAGAACCAAAAGTATCACCTGTTTCCTTTGTTGTTACATGTCTTATATTTGACTATGTTCAAACATAGTCAATTAGTCACAACATTTGTGCAACTACTTGATTGGTTATATTGGCATTTTTCAATTACCTGATCCCGCAATTTTTTTCATAAGTTAGAGTAGGAGTGTGAAAATAATCTTGTTGGTCAAGAATTTTTCAGTTTTCAATAGTAATAAGTTTGCATAAGTGGATTTTCAGTTTTAGTTTGATTTTATAGTGTGAATGTTGTCAGCTTCAGTGTTTTGTTAGCAGATGGAAAGCGGGTTTGGTTCAGGTCTAGAGCAGGTACATGTTGGAGGTGAAGAATGAAAGATTTTGGAATGGTTGAATGGATTAGGAATAGGTCTACAAGTTCTTTTTTTCCTCATAGGGAGGTCTCCATCCTCATTGGAGCCAATGTTAGCACATCTAAATTTTTGTAAAACATTTGCAATTTTGGCCCAATTGGTGTTTGAAAGGGTAATGAAGTGGTTCTAGGGATGTTTATCACCATATAAAGTGTCAAATTATCAATAATTTACCTTCATCCATCAATAAAATCCAAACAATAGAATAAAATTTCAAAAGGAACCTTGCTCCGAAAGCTCATTGTGTAAGTTCGCTACGCGAGTTCTGGAAATGACTGTCTTTGTAGTCATATTCATACTCAATTTTTGACCAAATGAAAATGAATATTTGAAAACTAAAATAGTATTTTATCAAGAATGATCCCATTCACAAAATACTCTATAATTTTCTTCACAAGTTTCATGGTTTGGAAGATTCGAATGGATCTTTACAACCTATTTTTCAGATTTAAACATTTAATGATTTCTTGTTTTAGTTATTATCTTTGGCCATGGATGCCAACATGTTGGAGAGGAATATTGTAAACTTGAAAGACAATTTTGTTAATGATGATCCCATTCAAAAAATTCTCTCTTTGTTTATTCACAAGTTTCATGTTTTGGAATATTCAAATGGATCTTCAGAGACTATTTTTCAGATTTAAACATTTAATGATTTCTTGTTTTAGTCATTATGTTCCAGCATTGATCTCAAGAAACTAGAGAGGAATTTTGGAAAATAGAAAGACATTATTATCAATAATGATCCCATTCACAGAAACCTCTCTCAATTTTGTAACAAATATCATTATTCGAGCGATATGATGTTATATTTGACCACTATTTTCTAGAAAATTGATCCTTATTTCCTAGCAGGCAGTTCTAAACGTGTTGCTATAATTTTGTAACTGGATCAAAATTTGGGAAGGAATTGAGATAGACCTCATGTTGAAAATCTATTTCGACTATGGTTAAACTTCATGTACCATGAAGCTATGTACCTTGTGTTACAACATATTTTGAAGACTTATGGCTCAGCAAGAAAAAACATTTCCCCTAGCACGTCTTTCTCTGTACTCGAAATGTTCGCTCCCCTGTGTGGGATAATAATGTAATATGATATAATGAGTCAATTTTTAGTTATTTTCCTAGGAATTTATCATTAGGGAATTCCTTTCATCGATTTTTGTTTTCCTCAAGTAATTAATTTTGTCTACCAGGCAATATTAATTATCCTTCAGTTTTTCACTCACAAAATCCTCCAAAGTGGTGAAAGGAATTCTAATGATAAATACCATTGGGTGACTAAGGTTTAGGAATACTGAAATGACCATTCTAGACATATCCTAGAGTCTTTCAGAATTCCATTAAGTTTTGATAGTTTTTTTTTTAATTATTAAAGTTTTTCATTAATTGGAAATTTTAATTATTTTTTATGTAAAAGATAAAACATTGGTCCTTAGGGATTTTTTATAGTGGTGTGGATACTAAAATAAAATTTCATATGACACCCTACACCCTTGGACCAAGTTTTAGCTCAACTAGACAAGTTTTCATGGTTGATTGCTCATGAGGAGTCCGAGTCAGTCAAAAGTCGGCATTTAATTGGCTAAGGTAGAAAGCCAAATTTTGTAAAAATAACTAAAGTCATGAAAAAATGTGGGTAAAGGATTAATAATGTACTTCCTAAGTTGGAAAATTGATTTTCCACTTATGCAGTGCCCCCACCTCAGTCGGGTCTACTAACCTCCCGGTCTCTGGATCTTCTCAATCTTCGATCTGGAGCAGGTCTTCGGCTCCCCGTTGGAATCTTCAAGAAATGTCGACAGGTCCTTTTCATGAAACTCTCCCATGAGAACAAGCACCAGGAGCAAGCTTCTCTCACGCGACCACTGGCTATGACCATGAGCCTAAACCAAAATTCATTTTGTGATTTCGCATGTCGGGTCTTTACATGTTAATCACCCCAATTATCCCAACCTATGAAACCCCGACAAGAATTTAGCATGTACTAGATCCTCCCTTATCTTCCCTCAATGTAAACTTCGGTCATGAACCGTCGATCAAATCTCAAGTGCATCGAGATTTCACATATCGAGAACTCCCGATATGATTAAATCTACAGTCCATGATCTTCCTTCGATCGACGACTACAATCAAGTCGTGATTTCTTGTTTCGTGACTTTGGAGTTTAGTTCACCTTTGTTCTCTCAATCCCTGATTTCTTGATATTTGCGAGCGTTAAGTCGATGATCCAGACTTTTTCTTTGATCAACGACTATGATCAAGTCAGGAGTTCATGTTTTGTGACTTTGCCTCTTATGAAGTCCCTTTGAAACTTAGCCTAATTCTAAATCTGTGCACTCCTTGCTGCAGATTCCTACGCAAGACTTTATTCTTGCAGATGAATGTGCACGCATTGCAACAGTCTCTTTACACTCCTTACAAAGGGGAAGTTTCATGCTATCTCTTCTGAGCTTCAGAATCAAAACAGATCCCATCACACACTCCTTTTATTCTGTGTGCACACCTTGCACTCACTCAATAGAAGAGAAACAATTGAAATGTATACTAACATGCATAGTTTTATCCATTCATAATGAAATTTATTCATTTATGAAAACACAATAACAGAGAATTACAAACAGTAACAGTGTTATGCCTTTGAGTCAATTTTCCTTTGTCATATTCATTCAAAAGTAATTGGCTACATATAATATCAAAATAATAACTCAAAACTCAAAAAATTCCTACTAACTTGTAGCAGCCTCATTTGGGCGTACAAAACCTCTATTTATCTCACAGGGTCCTTAGGGTTCCCCGCTGACTACTCGTCTACTCGAAAAATGAAAAAAAAAAACTCTAACCGCTACGTAAGTTCAGTTAAATTCAAGACTCTGAGTGAAACTCCTAGATCACTCATGATCATTTGCTCCCAAGTGTTTGATCTTCTTTTGTTTTTCCAATCAACTCCAAAAGATTTGAGATTATGAAATGATTCTGAGGCGTTGAGTTGTCCTGCCACACGCGCTCACTGACGATGCTCCTGCATCATACTCCCCTTGGAAAAAAATTCATGGACTCCTGTCCATGAGCTCCTGCACCGACTTTCCATGCTTCTCGATATCAACTTCATTTTCCCAACTGGCATCTTCTATTAGGTGTCATTTCTACTTGACCAGATATTCAAAATAGGTCTTCCTCCTGGTATTTTTCCCAATTCTCTGATCAATGATCTTATCCATCTGTGGTTTTTCTGCTATAGGAATTTGTTTCTCCTAGTGAATCTTATCTTGATATTCTGATCCCTCTGTGTCATATTTCCTGTAAGGGTACAGGTCTGAAACATTGAATATGGGTGATATGCCCACATCATCTGGAATCTCAATCTGATAGGAGTTTGCACCAAACTTCCTTAATATCTTACATGACCCTCTCTTTTCCATCTTCAACTTGTTATATGTTCCCCTAGGGAACATTTCTTTCTTGAGATGTGCCAGAACTTGATCTCCTACTTCAAATTGAAGTTCTATGCGATGTTCATCAACTTTGTGCTTGTATTATTGGCTAGAGCTCTACAACTATTGTTGGCCCTTGACCAAGTTTTAAGGATTCTTGGTCATGTTTGACCTAATTTTGGGACATTGACAGGCTATCGAAGACGGAGTGCAAGATGAAGCGGAGATTGTGGGATCTCGACCCCTTTTAGGGCCCTTTTTGGGATTTGCGATTATGTAATGGGTATGGTATGTTGGCCCCTGGGTTTACCCATGTTTAGGCCTATTTTGTAAAGTATAAATAGATGTCTAGGTGATGTAAGGAAGGGAATCTATGTGATGTTAGGCCGATAAGATAAGTGTTGAGTGCTAAGTGCAAGTATGGATTGTATATGCTTTGTGCATACTGTGTGAGACTTGCAGAGCTAAGTGCAAGTGGTTGTAACAGACTGTGGAAAGATTTTTGTTGCAATGCAAGGAAGGAAGATATAGTGAGGTGCACAGATCTCCTATCCTCTACAGATTTGGACTTGGATGATATTTTCCTATAAGAAGCTTGACCCAAGATAATAAAGAAGAGAAGAGTTGGTGGACGTAGCCCTAGGGTGGGGGTGAACCACATACATGTTCTGTTGCTCTTCTTTTTGCGATGTATTGATGTGTTTACTTTATTAGTGCTTTAACATAGATGAATGATAGATAGATATGTCAATGTTATGTGCTTAATAATATGGATTAATGTTATATCTGGCCTATGTGGAGGTACTTAAGTTCTTGAATATAGTAGATTTGAATGAATACTGCGTTGTGTTGTAATTAGGGTTTAACTACGTTGTAACTAAGAATTGAATATTGATGAATGTTAATTGTTGAGTGCTATGTTAAGTGATTAGAATCATAGATATGTGTCCCAACTAAGGTTGTAGACAATGGAGTCCTGCAACCACCCCTGCCTCTACCTTGGGTGAGACTTGATCTATTTCGTAGGTGTTTCCGAAAGGGCCGATAGTTAGGGTTTTGTTGGTGCGTTGTTGTAGCATTGAACCCTATGTCTTCCCCTGTGCCAACAAATGGTTCCGTTTTTAGGACCTGAAACTGTGATTGTTGGGAACTAACAAAAAACAAGCTTTGTGCGAAGATCTGACCTGAAATTGTGAGAGATTTGTGTGTAGATCATCGCTCTAGTGCACAATATTCTACTCGATCTGTGAAGCTCTGTGCTAAGAAAATAAGTCCGATCTGAAGAAAAGAAGTAAGATTTGAATGCTTTGTTCTCTCATAGAGGAAAGAATAGTGAAAAGTTTTAGATCTGGAACCTTTGTGCTCTGCTGAAGATAAGATTAGTGGAAATTTTTGTTTCTAAATTATGGATCTAGGTATGTTTGATAAATTTTGTCGTAGCTTGAAAACTAGGGAACTGATAGACGAAAGAATATTTGGTATGAGTAGATCTGATACGAATAATGAAAGATATGTTATAAATATGCATAGATAGAATGTTTGGACTAACAAATGGATGCAGGACCCTAGAAAGGATTTATTGTAGGTTAGCTACCATGATCCTAGTGCGTAGTACAAGAGAGGCTAGGGATCATTTAAAATAAAGAGAGGATTAACCCTTTGTTATAGTTGTAGAAGACCGGGACATCTGGTTAAGGAATGCCCTGGTAGAAGACCTAGTTTCCTCTGTTGCAAAGCTATGGACCATGAAATATTAGATTTCCATAGAATGATTACTAAGGTTTAAAGGATGAATATGAGACAAGAAGACCACGAGAAAGGTCAAGCAATTGAGATTATGACAGAACCCCAAAAAGAATCAGAAAACGTATTGCTACAGATGAAAGGAACGTTGAATGACCACTGACATATCAACTTATCAGAGATCTTAAAAGAAAAAGAGTGCATTGAAACAAGAATATGAGACTTCGGCATTGACTGTGTTCTGTATGAGGAAACAAAGGTGAATATCATGATAGAAAGATCTTGGAAACTTTTAGGGGAGCCTGCTATGATTCCTTCATTTGGAGGAATAGGATTATTTAGAGGAAAATTGATAACCCTATGTGGAAGACTTACTCGGATATCTATGAGTTCTCATGAAACTTTGACATAGGAAGAATTTGAAGTTGTTATATTTATTGAGAGAAACACTCCATTTTCTATGTTACTAGGAAAACCGTGGATTGAAAAAGATCATGCCAGAAGGAAAGAAGAAGAAGTCTTATAACAAAAGAAGCAAGAGTTGAAAAATTTCATGACTAGGACGATCACACACTTGATTGAAGAACAGGATAATCGAGAGAAGCTATATAAAACTAGAAACTTGGATGTCTAAGTAAGAAGAACACTAGAAGACCCACAGAAGACTGAAGTACCTATTCTAGATACATATGAAGTATTGCCTCTTATTTCTAGGAAGAAATCTCACCAGCGCGAATTTACTATGCCAAAAGAAGATAAGAATTAGAATGGAAAAAGGAATTTCGAGACGATGCTTATTGGAAAAAAGGATAGAAAACTAAGTAAGAAGAGAGCTAAGATCGAAAATTTACAAAAGGTTCTAGAGGGAACTTCGTAGAAGGAAAATTTGAAAAATTGGAACTTCGTCGAGATATCAGAATTGCATCACATGGCACTTCAGCATGACGAAGCAATATAGCCTTTGGGAACAGTATAACCATTAGACCGATGACCTGAATGGATAGAGAGGAATTTATGGTTAGAAATTTTGCCAACAAACCATTGGGACCACACCATAATGAAAAAAACTGATTTATCGATTGCAAGAGATCTATTGCCGAGTTATCTATTTATCCTGCTATTCCATGCAACGAGAACAAATTTTACAACCATGACTACCTGAGCCCACAGAATAGTTGATTTTTCACAGTGATTATCGCGCTATTTCCATCCATCCCATTGCATTGAGAAGTTACTCTTCAAGCTCGAGATATTAAACCATGAGCATGTATGTCTAAAGAACTTAGTGCAGTCGAAGAATCTGTGAAGGAAGTACTCATCGACCTCATGACTGTGAGATTCATGTCTGAAAGAGTGATGTTTGTAGGTGCACAAGCATCCTTGATGAGAGGAGTGCAAGCCTCTCCGTCAACTTCTTGCGGAGCCGGACCATCCCAACCATCAGCGGAAAAGAGAACCAAACACAGAGATAACCTAGAAAATGCAAAGTTGATCCCGACCATATTGCCTGACTACATCCCGCCTCTAGTTGGTGCGGTGAGTCGAGATAGTGTGCCAAGAGATTTCGAGTACACCATGCTTATTGCATACCTCTTGAAGGGGATACGCATAGTTAAATCATAGCAGGACAAGATCGCAACGTTGAAGTTCAGTGGCTTCAACCTCGAAGATCGCAAGAACTACAATATGCTTGCCTCGTATAAATACCTAACCAGGATGAAGGGGAAGAACTCAAAGATAATTCCTCAGTCATGGACGATGAGCCTTGTGCATTCCACCCTGTTAAATGTAATGAAAATCCCACACTTCGGAAGGCACCAGGAAGTCAACGCCTGTGTCAATCTATTGCTTTCATGTTACCATGGCTGCTACTTATGGCTAGACCACCGTATAATAGTAAATCCAACGTTGATCCATAGGATCACAGGATTGAGTATGAAAGGACCAGATCCATAGGATTTTTATGCCGAAAAATCCATAGATCGTGCACTAGTTCAGAAGATCAAGGATACATATGACAATGTTGAAAAGGGGACATGAGACTACAAGGTAGCCTCCATCCAGAATGGCGCAGTGTGCCTAGCCTTCTAGTTAATAGCTGGAAAGTTAGTAAGGAATAACTGACCCACGCGGGTCACAGGCTTTATCGTTGACCTTGCAGGGAAGTGCATGGAAGGTCTACAGGTGAACTAGGTGATGTACCTAGTTAATCAGCTGGAACTAGACTGCCATGAAGCATAGGATCAGGGATACAAGTTTCACTTTAGCTAGCTCCTGATTCTCATTGCCTTTGTTTCCTGAGAGATGTCGAAAGGTGCGACCTTTCTGGATATTGAATCATTTGAGCCGCTTGTTGAAAATTTCACCACACTCTGGTACTTGAGTGATATGAACAAACAGTGGAAGTCAAACATTGTTTGTCACACATATTACCTTCAGTTGAAGAGAGCCATTGAAGCTCAACCTTGCATGACTCCAAACACCCTACAGAGGTTTTGACCCTTGATGAAGTTCTGTGCAGATCAAAACTTAATCTACCTTACAGCATGAGCCAATGAACATAAGGAGCAACTTAAGTCATACTACAAACTCACGAAAGAGGACTTTGAGGAGATCACTAAGGACTGGTCGACAAACTTCCTTATTCCCACAGACCCTGTAGATATTTCTGACCCTGATAGCACAGAGACAATGCACAAATAACAAGATACACCTGGACCCAGCAGAATGAAGAAGACCGAAGAGTTCCAAGACTTAAGCAGCGCCTGAGGAAAAACTACTTCTGTGTCACCTGACTGAGGGGGTGATGAGGAAGAAATAAATGGTACAGGAGCTGAAGAGAAGCAAGGGGAAGTAACACCACCTAGATATGAGACCGATCCCCTGAAGAAGAGGAAGGTTTCTCCCCCAAAACCTTCTTCCCAGAAGAAATCGAGAATGACTGTGACCAAGATGAAGACTGTGCTAACTACCGATGATTTTGACTTCATCATAGCAGCCCTAAACAACGCTTCGTTGGAAATCATGGAGAAACAAGAAGCTAAGCAGGAGGAAATGTATGATAGAATTAAGGTTGAATTTCGAGGGGTACAAAAGGCCCTTTAGTCCACCCACACAGTGTCCACTGCACCCCTGCCATCAGGAGAACTAGAGTTGGGAGATGAGCCATCCCAACTCCACCGATTAGTAGATGTGGTCGAAGCTCACCTTCATTGCACAGATGAAGAAAAAAAACAAGCCACCTAGGCATTGAAGCAAGTACAAGGCGTAATAATAGAACAAAGTAGATTTGAAGAACATGAGAAGGTTTCTCTCCAGGACAAGTTTGAAGAAGAGAAAGAACAGATGCAACAAGAAAAAGAATAGTTGCTTGCAGAGCAACTCAAAGTAAAAGAAGAAGTTAACAGATCCCTCCACTCTGTGACAGGATTAGAACCACAGGCTGAAGACCATGTCACGCATCAAGTAGAGAAACTCACAGAATCTATCCAACAGCTACAACAATGAATAATGGACTTAGAGCTCTGCACCATACCAGACACCCCGCAGGATGCAAGGGATCAAAGAGAAGTAACTTCTTAAAGAGCAGTTGAAAAAATAAAAGTCCTTGCTCTAGAATTCAAGAAAATGAGTGATCACATTGCCAATATGTATGAGCGACTCACTAAGAATCCACAATTGAAGGCACTGGACTCATAGCTTCAGGAAGTGAAGTATCAAAAAGAAACAATACAGGCGTAGTTGAAGCCCCTGTCAGTTGTGGAAATAATGAAGTGATCCCAAGAGAAATGCACTACCCAGAAGCAGGTCCATAACATTTAGAGAAGAGTTATGGAAGTACCTTAGAGGATCCAACCTGTATAGGATGAGTCTTATGAACTATTCACAAAAATCAAAGGCTGAGGAGAGGAACTGGAGAAATCCGTCACTACAGTCGAACAACGCTTAGAGGGACCTATCAACGAAGCAGTCATCCAAGATTTCACTGAAGAGGAGTCCATGGCACAACAACAAGTTGAAGCATCTCGTGTCGAGCTCGAGGATTTTGAAGAAGAACTAATCAGATCAGAGTGACTCGGGATGAGTCACAGGTGAGTGTTGGGGGCATGTTGGTCCTTGACCAAGTTTTGAGTATTCTTGGTCATGTTTGACCTAATTTTGGGACTTAGACAGGCTGTCAAAGACAAATCGGAGATCGCGAGATCTAGACCCCTTTTAGGGCTCTTTTTGGGATTCAGGATTATGTAATGTGTATGGGATGTGATGCCATGGGTTTACCCATGCTTAGGCCTATTTTGTAAAGTATAAATAGATGTCTAGGTGATGTAAGGAACGAAATCTATGTGATGCTAGGCTGATGAGATAAGTTTTGAGTGCTAAGTGCAAGTATGGATTGTAGATGCTTTGTGCATACTATTTGAGACTTGTAGAGCTAAGTGCAAGTGGTTGTAATAAACTGTGGAAGTCTTTGTGTTGTAACGCAAGGAAGGAAGATCTATTGAGGTGCGTAGATATACTATCCTCTGCAGAGTGGGACTTGGATGATATGTGCTTGTAAGAAGCTTGACCCAAGATAATAAAGAAGAGAAGAGTTGGTGGATATATCCCTATGGTGGGGGTGAACCACATACATGTTGTGTTGCTTTGCTTTGTGTGATGTACTGATGTGTTTAATTTCTTATTGATTTAACATAGATGAATGATAGATAGATATGCCAATGTTATGTGCTTAATAGTATGGATGAATACTAGATATGGCCTATGTGGAGGTGCTTTAGTGCTTGAATATAGTAGATCTGAATGAATACCGTGATGTGTTTTAATTAGGGTTTAACTACGTTGTAACCAAGAAATGAATATTGATGAATGTTAGTTGTTGAGTGCTTTGTTAAGTGATTAGAATCACAGATCTGTGTCCCAGCTAAGGCTACAAACACTGGAGTCCTACAACTACCCCTGCCTCTACCTCGGGTGAGACTTCATCTTCTTCACAGGTGTTTCTAAAAGGGTTGGTAGTTAGGTTTTTGTTGGTGCATTGTTGTAGCATTTAACCCTGGGTTTTCCCCTATGCCAACAACTATCCTCTAATCTGGCTATGGAGTTTTTTCATTTATGCAGTAAAATCTTCTGCTCCAACAGTTCTGATCTCATTTGTTCTAAGTCTCTCAACTCAGATACTCCCCTAGGTTGCATTCCATACAATATTTGGAATGGGCTCTTTACAGTGCTTCTTTTTGGTGATTAGTTGTATGCAAATTATTCTTGTGGAAGAATCTGATCCCATTGGTTATGATGCTCGGTGACCAAAATCCTCAACAAGTTTCCTAAACTTCTGTTTACCACCTCAGTCTGTCCATCTCTCTGAGGATGATAAGTTGAGCTAAAGGACAGATCTATCCCCAAATTATTCCACATTGTTCTCCAAAAATGGCCAACATATTTTGTGTCTCTGTCCGAGACGATGCTTCTGGGTAGGCCGTGAAGTCTCACAACTTCATTGAAAAATAGATTTGCAATATGGGTTGCATCACTGGTCTTCTGGCATGGGATAAATGTTCCATCTTTGAAAATCTATCCACCACCACAAATATGGAATCACATCCTCTTTGTGTTCTTGGCAGTCCTAACACAAAATCCATGCTTATTGCATCCGAAGGCCTCTTTGCTATCGACAATGGTTGATACAATCCAATGTTTTGTTGTTTACCTTTTGCATGTTGGCAGATTCTACATCTGTTCACAAATTTCATCACTTTTTTCCTCATACCTGGCTAATAGAATGAACAGCTCAACTATTTGAATGTTTTATCATGGCCAAAATGTCCAGCCAATCCTCCATTATGCTTCTCCTTTTAAAGGTTGTCCCTCATTTAACATTTTGGTATGCATAACTGATTTCCCTTGAACAACAATCCCTCTCGAATCATACACTCTTCCCACTGGATCCTATCTCTCAGCATAGAATTTGTGCACGCTTTGTATGCCTCCCTGAAATATGGATCATCATTGTACATTTCCGTAAGGTGTTCAAACCCCAAGGTCTTCACCTGAAATTCCTTCATAATTAAACATATCATACTCAATGCATCAACAAATTTGTTAGCATTCCCAACAATATGTTTTATGAAAAAAGTAAAATTCTGCATAAACTCAATCCACTTTGCATGCTTCTGATTCAATTTTTCCTATCTGGTTATGAATTGTAAATCTTGGTTATCGCTATACAAGACAAATTCTTGTGGGACAAGGTAATGTCTACATTTCTTCAAGGATTGAATTATGGCGTAAAATTCCTTATCATATGTGGAGTATTTTCTCTTAGTCTCATTCATATTCTCACTGAAATAGGAAACCGGTCTATTATCCTTGCTCAAAACGACTCCAATTGCAACTCGACTTGCATCACATCTCACATGAAATGTCTTTTCAAAATTTGGAAAGACCAGAATTGGTCGTTGTATTATCTTCTTCTTTAGTTTATTGAATCTCGTCTCAGCCTCCTCTATCCATTTAAAAGACTTGTGCTTCTTACTCATTGTATCCATCATTGGTGCACAAATTCCACCAAAGTTTCTGATGAACTTCCTATAGAAACTTGTTAATCCATGGAAGATTCTTACCTCAAACATGCTTCTTGGTGATGGCCATTCTTTGATTTCTTTCAGCTTCTCTGGATCCATCTTCAGTTCATTTGAAGAGATCACAAAGCCCAAGTAAATGAGTTTTGTCTTCATAAAAGAGGACTTCTTCAGATTTATTAGCAGCTTCTCCTGCTATAATCTCCTCATCACTAGTGTTAGGTGTCTCAAATGCTCATCTTTAGTCTTGCTAAAGATCAGTATATCATCGAGATATACAGCCACAAATTTGCTAATGAAATATTTTAGTATTTCATTCATCAACCTTATAAAAGTGCTTGGGGCATTTGTTAAGTCAAATGTCACAACAAGCCACTCATACAAACCTTCATTTGTCTTAAAGGTTGTCTTCTATTCATCACCTTCTCTCATTCTTATCTGGTGATATCCGCTTTTCAAATCTATCTTAGAAAAGAGATTTTCTCCACTTAGACAGTCCATTAAATCATCCATTCTTGGTAAAGGAAATCTATACCTAATGATGATATTATTAATGGCTCTTGAGTCTGTACACATTCTCCATCCTCCATCTTTCTTTGGGCTCAACACAGCTGGTATTGCACATGAACTCAAGCTCTCTCTGACCAAACCCTTGTCTAACAACTCTTGGACTTGATTCTTTACCTCCTCATTCTCTCGAGGTGTTAGTTTGCACATTGCTTTGTTTGGAAGAATTTATCCTGGTATCAGATCAATATGATGGATGATACTTCTGATGAGTGGAAATTAGTTAGGAAGCTCATCCACCACTATGTCAGCAAAATTGTCCAACAATTCCCAAATCTCTTCAGGAAAATCATCCATTGTAGTACTTGTAAGGACAACTCTAGGTTTCCTCACCACAACAAATTGCATCTCCTATTGTTTCTTGACTTCTTTCAGGAGTTCCTTCCCTCTCATGAGAAGTATGCTTGTGTTGGCTTCCTCTTTCACTTTATTTTCCTCTATTGGCAACAACATGTGTTTCCTACCATTCTTCTCCAAGGTGTATGTATTATTACTCCCATCATGAATGACCTTCCTGTCAAACTGCCATGGTCTTCCCAAAAAAATATGACATACATCCATGGGAATTACATCACATATAATTTCATCTCTATATCGTCCTATCTTAAATTCAACCAAGCATTGTTTAGTAACCGTTACCTAGTGTCCTTTCTGGAACCACGAGACTTTGTATGGCTTCGGATGTGTAGTTGTCTCCAGCTCCAATTTCTCCACCATCTCTGTGGATACTATGTTGTCAGTACGCCCACTGTCAATTATCATCTTGCAGATTCTATCCTTAGTCTTGCAAGTTGTCTTGAAGAGATTGTTCCTCTACACCAGTTTTTCAACTTCTGCCTATGGTTTTAAGAGAAATTTTCTCAACATTAGAGATGTTCCATCCTCTTCTCCTTCTTCAACATTTATTCTCCGTGCTTCTGAAATGTGAGCTTCAACTTCTCCTTATTTCTTTCTCTCAAGACATTCCCAAGACTTATGTCCCACCTTTCCATAGGTGTAACATCTCACTTCTCCTTCTCTACATCTTCCTTTTCCTCTGGAAGAACTTCTTCCACCATATTGTCTTCCTTGGGAACTTACTCCTCTTTTTGAGTGACTATGTGGTTTCTCAGTCTCATCTTTCGATTTTTGTGCCTTGTCATGGGAAACTCCCTTGCCTTTGTTCGAGACTTGGCTTCTACCTCTACCTTGCTGGCTTCTTTTTTTGGCCAAATTCTCCTTTGCCTTTAGTGTGAAACGATAAGAATCTTTTGCAATCCTTATTGACATCATGTTGATCTCATCCTGGATTTCATACCTCGGGCCATTTATATACATGGAAAAATTTTCTTCATCTTTCTATCTATGTCTAGTTCTGATGTTCAGTTTGTATAAATCCTATGTGTAATCTTTAACCATCATACCCTTCTGTCTCAGGTTCTACAATTTCCTGAACAGATTGATCCGGTAATATTCGAGCATGAATTTTTCCTTCATCTTGGCTACAATTCTGTCCCAATTCTTTATCTTTTGTTTGACTTTACTTCTCCTCTCAGCTTGTAGTTCATCCCACCACAGTGTTGCATGTCCTTTTAGGATGGTGACAACATGTCTCACCCTTTTCTCCTCATCAACGTCTTCATAGTTGAAATATTTTTCCATGGATCTTATCCAATCCAGCAGCTCTTCAACATCCAAATTTCCTTTATACATTGGGACCTCTATTTTGGCTCTAGCTCCCAATCTGACAACTACTCTTAGCAATCACTCTTCAACAAAATTCTCTCCTACAAATTCTTCGAATTCTACTTATTTTCTCTCTGCATCGCTGATTTCTCTAGTATCAGGTGCTCTTCTTTGTGCTGCCTCCATCGCCTCCATCCTTGCACGAAGTTCTCACATTTCCCTTTCTACAACACGATTGGCTAAAGGTTGTTCCACTTGTCTCCTCAGTGGCATTGTGTCAATTGTCTCTCACACATAGAGTGTGGCTTCGATTTCTTTTGCCTCCTTTATCTTCTTCGTCTCAAACCTACAGACGAAAATCTGCTCTGATACCACTTGATGCAGTTCCCCCACCTTAGCAGGGTCTATTGACCTCCCAGTATCTGGATATTCTCAATCTTTGAGCTGGAGAAGCTCTTCGATTCCTTGCTGTAATCTTCAAGAAATGTCCACATGTCCTTTTCATGAAACTTCGTCGTGCGAACAAGCACCAGGCATAAGATTCTCTCACGTGACCAATGGATGTTACCACGAGCCTAACCCAAAAGGCATTTCGTGATTTCATGTGTCAGGTATTTTCATGTGAATCACCCCAATTCTCCCAACCTCCTAAACCCCAATAAGAGTTTATCATGTACTATCTCCTCCCTTATCTTCCCTCAATGTCACCTCCGGTCATGACCCGAGGCTCAACTCTCAAGCGCATTGGGATTTTTTGTATCGGGAACTCCCTATATGATTATATCTATGGTCCACTATATTCCTTCGATCGAAGGCTATGATCAAGTTGTGATTTCATGTTTCATGACTTTGGAGGTTGGTTCACCTCAGTTCTCTCCATCCTTGATTTCCCGATATTTTCTAGTTTCAGATCGACGATCTAGACTTTTTCTTCAATCAATGACTGTGATCAAGTCAGGATTTTGTGTTTCACGACTTTACCTCTTATGCAGTCCCTTCAACACTTAGCCAAATTCTAAATCTATGCACTCCTTGTAGCAGATTCCTATGCAAGACTTGGTTCTTGTGGATGACTTTGCACGCCTTGCATCAATCTCTTTGCACTCCTTGGAGAGGGGAAGTTTCGTGCTATCTCTTCTAATCCTCAAAATCGAAACAGATCCCATCACACACTCCTTGCGTTCTATGTGCACACCTTCCACTCACTTAACAAAAGAGAAACAATTTAAACTTATACTAACATTCTCAGTTTCATCCATTCATAATGAAATTCATTCATTTATGAAAACACAATAACAGAGAATTACAAACAGTAACAGTGCTATGCCTTTGATTCAATTTTCCTCTGTCATATTCATTCAAAAGTAAATGGCTATAGATAATATAAAAACAATAACTCAAAACTCAGAAAATTCCTACTAACGCACAATAGCCTCATTTGGGCATACAAAACCTCTATTTATCTTAGAGGGTCCTTAGGGTTCCCCCCCCGACTACTCGTCTACTTGAAAAATGAAAAAAAAAAATCTAACTAATACCTAAGTTCAGTTACATTCAAGAATCAGAGTGAATCTCCCAAATCACTTATGATCATCCTCTCCCAAGCATTTGATATTCTTCTATTTTTCCAATCAGCTCCAAAATATTCACAGTAACTCCCAACATTTGAGATTTCGAAATGATTCCCACGCGCTGAGTTGTCCTGCCACACGTGCTCGTTGATGATGCTCCTACATCAAAAGGAATTATAATGATCAATCACATTGGGTGAATAAGGTTTTGGAATGTTGAAATGACCATGCTAGACATTTGCTAGAGTCTTGCGGAATTCCATTAAGTTTTGATAGCTTTTTTTTAATTATTAAAATTTTTCATTAATTGGAAATTTTAATTATTTTTTATGTAAAATGTAAAACATTGGTTCTTAGAGATTTTTTATAGGGGTATGGGTACTAAAATGAAATTTCATATGACACCCTACACCTTTGGACCAAGTTTTATCTCAATTAGACAAGTTTTTCTAGTTGATTGTCTGTGAGTCCGAGTGAGTCAAAAGTCATCATTTGAATGGCTAAGGTAAAAAGCCAAATTTTGTAAAAATAACTAAAGTCATGAAAAAATGTGGGGAAAAGGATTAATAATGTACTTCCTAAGTTGGAAAAGTGATTTTGCACTTATAATACCCCCCCATGTTAATCCAACAACCAAAAGTGTTGTCTCCCTAGTGAAAAGTGCACCCCCTTGCACATGAACCCATGGGAAAATAAAAATTAAAGTGAGAAGGCTACAAAAACCCTAAGTGCACCCCTTCTTGAGCCTAAATTCATGTTTGGCAAAAGGTAGAAGTTCTTTCCCCCTTACCCTCTCACCCCTCAAACTCTAACTAATGTTAAAACCCTAAAAGTGCACCCTCCTTCACTTCATCTATCTCTCTTGGATGAATGACACTTGGGTAAAATCATGAAGGTGGGTAACACTTTTGTGAGAATCGGGTCTCCAAAATTTGTAGAGACCTTTTTTTGGCTGAACTAATACTTCTTTTAGCCAAAAGTACTAATTTTTCAGCTGAAATATGTTTCGGTCGAACCTTTGAACATCAAATCGAATGGTACCATGAGGATGCCCTCGATTTTCATGTACACTTTTAGCCAGAAGGATTTTTTTTTATCTGAAAACATATTTTTGGCCAACAGAATATTTTGGCAGAAAGAACCTTTTAGCCGAAAAAAGGTTTATATATTACTTGCACATCGCGCCTGTCAAAGTTTTCTCGAATTGTTTGTTAGTTGATATCATTTGGTGTTGGTGATAGCGCTAGGTGATATTGTTTGGTGTTGGTGATAACACTAGGTGATAGTGTTGCACGTCATTGCTGTGGGTGGGAAAACGTTGGTGCTGTGGAAAAACGTACGTTGCTATTGCGGGCGTTCAGTCCAGGTACATTTAGATTAGTAAATTTAAATTGATAGTCTAAAATTGTTAGTTGAAATTTAGTTTTAAAATTTATGTTTAGATTGTTGACAGGGTCGTATTCGTCCATGTCCATGTACAGGGACATGTTTGAATTCGGGCCTGTCCCTGTACATGGACAGGGTCATTCCCTATGAACCTTATTTGATTACATAGAATACATGCTTAGTTGTGACTATGATATTGGAACTAATATCCCCTATTACTAATATGATGGTAATGTATTTACATAATAAGTATGGACTCCAATGTGTATCATACCTAGTTCTATGCTATAGTTTATTCCCATAGTCAACATGATATCAAAACCGATACTTGGTCATTGCAGTATATATTAGTACTATTCCCTGTAAGTGAATGGGATTACTAGTTTGTCTATACCATGTTTGTTCACTAGTTGCTAGGGATTCACCGATGATAGGTAAGTTGGAATAAATAGAAGCACATGGCATCCTAGTAGTATAAAGGTATATGGGAAACATACTAGTCATTGTAATGATTATGGATATTGATAAGCTTCTAATAGGGTTGAAAAGAGTAGTATCACACAGGTCATTAGCTTAATGAACATTCTTACTATAGCTATAGTGTATAGAGAATCACAACATATGGGAGCAATTCTATCATATGCTTGTTTTAAATATTAGTATACATAACTCTTATACCACCCTTTATACGAAGCAGTAATGCTTATCTTGTATGTATAATCAATGCTATTACTTTACCTTGTTACATATGATGATCGATGTGTCCTATGTTATGGAATTGAACCATATCTAATCCAAGCTTTGTGTCCTATGTTATGATAAGCTAATCTTTTTTTATCTACCATATTATATAGAAGTAATGCACTTGTATAATCTGTGTCATAATCATTTTAGCTCCAACTAACCAGCTTAGATATGATTAGGGTAATTACACATCATTAAAGAAATAGTGTTATGCTTGTTCTATTAGTAATATACAATACCTGTAATTATGACTCAATCTACTATGTTCCCCTATTCAACTAGTAATCTAATAGTGTTATGCTAATCACAACCATTGCTCTTTGTCAAACCATGTCGATTTCCTATAAGCTATAGGGTAAGTAACTACCTCATAACCAAACTGATATGTAACCCTTGTTCAAACCTATGCTTTGATTTCGTATGAGGTGCGTTATAAGTAAACACCAAATATGGAGAACACAATAATTGCCATTATATCAATAACAATGAGATGTAACTAAGCTTACATCCTTCTTTCACCATTGTTGTGTACTAGTTAAAGTGATAAAATACACTTGTTCTCTAATCCGTTATGTAATCTTATTCTTGTAATTAATAGTGATTCCATCTTCCTTAACCCATTCCATATAAGGGTTATCATACTAATATGCTCACTATGTGCTTACTACTATACATCATACTCCAATACCAGCTTATGGAAAACAATACTATAATCATTATACTATATGTGATTAATAGTACGTAATATCTGTAATTATGCTAGCTTCACTAAATAGTGATTAGGTCTCATAAGTAGATCCATAATAGATAAGTATACCCTATCTGCTTTGAACATCATGGGTTTAATTCATGAGACGTGTTATGGATATAGAGTATATTACAAGAAGTGTATTGCTTGTACTATAATAACCTTGGATAACATTGAGCTTATGTAAAAATGGTGTACATATTAGGTAAAGTGTTATGTGTTATAAATAGGTCCATAGGGTTACAATTAACCTTTTTTACATAGAGTTAATGTATGTGTTTTAGATTATTATGAAAACACTTATTTGATAATCAGCTTCATAGTAATTACAACTTACATATCACAAATTTTATATTTTAGATTAAATATTTTGGATTTTAGATGTTAGTATTAAATTGTTAATTAGATTTTATATTCTATATTTTATAGCCTTAGAGTGTTGACAGGGTCGTATTTGGCCCTGTCCATGTACAAGGACATGCCCTTATTCATGCATGTCCCTGTCCATGGATAGGGCCATATTCGACCTTGTACATGTATAAGCACATGCCCAAATAAGGACATGTCCCTGTAGATGGACATGGACGAATATGGCCCTGTCCATGTACAGGGACACACCCAAATTTGGTCCTATCCCTATACATGGATAAGGAAATTCGGGCCTATCCCTGTACATGGACAGGGCCAAATATAGCCATGTCCATGTATAGGGATAGGTATGAATTCGGGCATGTCCATGTACAGGGATGTTAGGACCATACAATGTACCTTTTTGCCCACACTTTTTTCCACCATTACACTCTTGTTTCACTCACATTTAAACTCATATTATCACTTTACCCTATCTTTCCAAAGGTATACAACGTCTCTTCTCTTTACTATATGTTTAATCTATTTTGCATATAATTTTACATTACTCTCATACTTAACCATTGATCAGAAATGTATAAGTGCTAAAACAATTTGAACTGTAGATTAGCATTAAGGCCTGTTGCTGAAACAGTTGAAGCACGCAAACCCTGTGGCTGAAACAGTCTATGGACTACAATGTTGAAACAACAACTCACAGAAGATGTTACACTCTTCATGGTCTATAATGATGAAACAACAACCCATACATAAGAAGTTGTTACACCGTCCGTGGTCAACGATGTTGAAACAAAGAAGAAGCTGTTACACAGTCTGTGGTCAACAATGCTGAAACACAGAAGAAGTTGTTACACAGTCCGTGGTCAACGATGTTGAAACAACAACTCACACATATTGACTACAACATCCACACCTTGAGCTAGAATCAACCATCGTTGCTACCTGAGAAGTGATGAAACATTCAAAACGCAAATCCCGTGGCTAAAACAAACCACAATTTGTGATGCTGAAACAACATACAACAATAGTAACAAGAGACAAGTAAAGAAGTTGTTACTCCAGCCGCAACAACAACACCTCACTCAACACTTGTAATAGCATTCTGTTGCGGGAGACTAGGATATCCTATTCCAGTTTAGAAAGTCTATCTAACTAAGAATAGGACTCATATGTACACCTGTAATTAGTTGATTAAGTTGTATCGAAGGGATCCTCCTCTTTAAATAAGAGGAAATCATCATTCGAGAGGAGCTTCTGTTTTACAAAGAAAGGATTTACAGAGAGGGATGTGTTTTACTTCCGATTGTAATGTAACACAGTTGACAGATGAATAAAAGATTGTTCTGAGCATTTCTATTTAGTTCCTTTCGTTTCAGGGGAATCTTGTGAGAAGGGAGGGCCCACCTTCTTCACAAGATGCACCCATTAGCTTTGTAGTGTGTTAAGTGTGATTTTTGTTTATGCCTTGATTAAATTCTATTTTGTTGAAACACTACTTTACTGAACTTTGTTTTGCTGAAACACTACTTTACTAAACTTTGTCTTGCTGAACTCTGCTTTCCCGATTGTTACATTGTTTTCATAAGATTCATGCTTGGGTAATAGTTAATCATTCTAGTTAGAAATCCTGCTTGATGAATTCATGAAAGCTTGATAGTCAAGGACAGGTGTTGAAGGTTCCTGCTTCAGGAATAGGGTCCTGTTCTCTGTTAGAGATAGTTATCATTTAGTGCATGTCAATTATTTTAATGACTTCATGAAAGTGCGCAAATCAGAAACATGTGCTGAAGTTTCATGCCTAGGAAATAGGGTCCCGTTCTCTGTTAAGAGATAGTTATCCTTCGGTGCATGTCAATTATTTTAATGAGTTCATGAAAGTGTGCAAATCAGAAACAGGTGCTGAAGTTTCATGCCTAGGAAATAGGGTCATGTTCTCTATTAAGAGATAGTTAGCATTCAGTGTGTGTGTCAATTATTTCAGTTAAGCAATGAGTTCATGAAGTGTGATGATCGAAAATAGGTGTTGAAGATTCCTGCTTTGGGAATAGGGTCCTGTTCTCTAGTTACAGAATAGTTGGTCTTTCCTGTTGTTGTATCTTGTTGTTATTTTAATGTAATCCAAGATTCGTCAATTAATCATTTCTTTAAACTTTGAGCTCTGCAATAGGTAGGTTGCCTTCCTGTAATTCAAGTTGGAACTTCCGTTTGTTCAAGGAAAAGTGTGATTAATATATTTTTACTACAAATTTAGGTTGCTTTTGAGATTGAGCATATATAGTGCGTGGTTACCTTTGAAATAAACAGACTTCCCTGGGTTGACAATTTATGTAGCACTTGATTGTTTAGTTAAATAAGCAATTATAGTGACCAACATTTTGGCGCCGTTGCCGGGGAAGGTAATTATAGATTTCAAAAAGCACTTATGATTTTTCAGATACAAATATTACATGAGAGGACATGGAGACCCCAAAGACACTGTCCCTACAGGTGGTAGGGGCAGAGGAAGAGGAGGAAGAAATACTTATATTGACGAGATTATATCAAAGTCTAAATCCGCTGCTCAATGACCAAAATCTCGGAAACCAAAATCCCAACCTTCATTTCAAGCAAACTTTGAGATGGGGAAAGAAGTTTGGAGTCCTGAGATAGTCTAGAAAATAGTAGGAAACATTGAGGACAGAGCAAGCGCAGCAGGGGAGCAGACAGAAGAAAACATGGATGAGTACAATGAAGAATTGCATCATGAAGAATAGGCAGGTCCTGAAGGAGAGGTAAATGATGAAAACTCTTTCTCCACATTAGGATTTCCTATTGGTGATCTTCCTAGAGGGGTA
>ML791600.1:100456-122475 GCA_009831015.1 Picea engelmannii
TATTTATTTCATCAGCAAGAATATGACTCCTGCTGAACTCAATTATACAGTTACCGAAAAGGAATTCTTAGCAGTTATCTATGCTATTAATAAATTTAGACATTACATCACTGGATACTCTACTCTTGTCCATACTGATCACTTAGCTATCAAATATCTAATGAACAAACCTATCACAAATTCTCGAGTCACCAGATGGTTACTATTATTGCAAGAATTTGATATTACAATTGTAGATAGACCAGGGAAAGAAAATGTAGTTGCTGATTTCCTTTCTCGGTTGACCCCTGATGATGATACCCCAATAGATGATTCCTTTCCTGATGAATATCTATTTGTAGTTTCTTCTCACTCACCTTGGTATGCATACATCGCTAACTACTTGGTTGCAGGGAAGTTACCACCACACCTATCCTACCGAGAGAAAAGAAGAATCATTCAACAAAGTGCTCAGTATAGTTGGATAAGTGGGTGTCTTTTCCATACAGGACCTGATCAAGAAATTCGAAGGTGCATTAGAGAAGATGAGGTTTATGATCTACTAAAAGCTTGTCATGATGGCACTTGTGGAGGGCATTTTGTTGATAAGAGAACAACACATAAAATTCTCAGGATGGGGTACTATTGGCCCTCACTTTTCAAAGATGCAAAGAATTATGTCTGGGCCTGTGATAGATGCCAAAGAGTGGGCCAACCTAATCATAGAGATGAAATTCCATTAAACCCCTAGATAGTACTTGAACCATTCAAAATATGGGCCTTAGACTTTGTAGGACCCATTAACCCCCCATCCAATCAAAAAGTTTACATAGTAGTCTGCACAGACTATATGACCAAATGGGTGGAGGCTAAAGCACTCCATAGAGCGACCAAAGAAGAAGTTATAGATTTCTTATTTGAAGACATCTTCATCATATTTGGAGTGCCAAGAGAATTAGTTACAGATGGAGGATTTCCTTTCACTTCTCATGGTTTTAAATCCACCCTTCAAAAATATCATATTCAACATAGAATGACTACAACATACCACCCCCAAGCCAATGAACAGGTGGAAATCATAAATAAAGTAATAGAAGACATTCTCAAAAAAACAGTGAAGGAAAACAGAAAGGACTGGTCTCACGGGCTCCCTGAAGCATTATAGGCCTATAGAACTACTTGGAGAAATACTACAGGATTCTCTCCCTATGAATTAGTCTATGGAAAGAGTGTTGTCTTTCGTGTGGAATTTGAAATCAAAACCTTAAGGACTGCTTTAGCTGTCAACTTTGATTTGACTGATGCACAGACATCCAGGTTGCAACAACTTAATGAATTGGATGAAAAAAGACTAGATGCCATTCATCAGACAACTATGATTCAACAACAAAGATCAAAATGGCATGACAAAACTATCAAGCATAAGCAGTTCCAAAAAGGTAATTGGGCCCTACTATATGACTCCAGGTTCAAAGAATTTCAAGGGAAACTACATACAAGATGGCTTGGACCTTACAAAGTAGACACTGTTTTCCCCAATGAAATAGTAAGGCTCCTCATAATCGATGACTCTAAAACACCGTTACTTATAAATGGTCATTGGATCCGTCTGTACCAACGCCCTATTTCCAAAGAAGATTTTAAGGCCACATGTGTGGCAGACTCTCATTACCTCTTTTTAGAGGGGGCTCCTACCCCTCATTGCAATTAATTTTTTTTGAGTTAATTTCTTTAGTATTAGATTATCTTTCATTTACTAATAATCCCTGTCAAGAAATACCATGTTACAATCGATTTTTGCAGATTTCCAATCAAAGCATAGGCCCACTAAGAAAGGAAGATCCTACTTCAAGAAGAGGCAAGATTTCCCATTGCTGAAACACCACTGCTCAACAACTCTTTGCTCCCTCTCCATTGCTGAAACACCACTGCTCAACAACTTTTTGACTTTCCCCACTGCTGAAACACCACTGTTCAACAATCTTTCACACCATTTTCCCCCATCATTGTTCAACAACCTTTCACCATTTTCCCCACTGCTGAAACACCACTATCAGAAACCTCACACCATTTTCCCCCATCACTGTTTAGCAACCTTTCACCATTTTCCCCACTGCTGAAACACCACTGTCGGCAACCTCACACCATTTTCCCCCATCACTGTTTAGCAACCTTTCACCATTTTCCCCATTGCTGAAACACCACTGTTATCAACCTTTCACCATTTTCCCCCATTGCTAAAACACCATTGTCAGCAACATTTTTCCATTTTCCCATTACCGAAACACCACTGTCCAACAAACTTCTCGCCCTTCTTTCCATTGTTGAAACACCAATGTTCAACAGTTCTTCACATTTCCCCATTGACGAAACAACATCGTCCAACAATTGTTTCTCCCTTCTTTCTATTGTTGAAACACCACTTCCTCAACAGTATTCTGCAACATCACTCTTCAACAAACATTTCTTTGTTCTTCCTATGGCTGAAACACCAACTTTTCGGCATTTTCTGTTAATAAGCTTTTGCGTTCTCATACTACATTTTGCCCTCCCAGTCAACAAATCCTTGATACAATTCATCTAAGAAATCAAAAGTCTCCACCACGACCACTGAAAAACTATTACGGATAGGCATTATATTTTGTGTAAGTATGAATCAAAAGGTAAAGAAGAGGTATGTTAATTCTATGTATTACGGTTAAGCTATAGTTAATGAGAAGATTCCAAATCATTATTACCACTCGTGTAAAATCATTATGAGCCACACTTAAAAGGGGGGGAGGAAATATCGAATTGTATACCATCATTTCACACGTATCAACCACCGCCATTCCTATTTACCATCCTTTCATTTTATTTCACCACCATTGGCATGCCTTTACTCAAAAAACTCACTCTGCACAGAAGATGTTACTCAAACTCTTTGACGATGTATTTTACCGAGCTGGCAGCTATGGGAGTCTCTGTTATACAGTACAAACCCACCAAAACAGCCCTGTTAGAACACTATCCAGTAGCCTATCAAATTTTTCTGCAGGCAGGTTGGCTTGGTTATTTTCAGAGACTCCAGTGGTATGATCAACAATAAGTTCTCCAATTTGCTGAAAATCTCCAGGAAGACCATTCCATTGTTCAAGGGGTTCGGATTTCAGTTACAGAGGAGGATATAGTGTAGGTTTCGGGTCTCCCTATGAATGGCCTTCGCTTGTTCAGCCACAAACATATCACCATGAATGCCCAACAAGATTTCCTCTTGCTAGGGGAAAAAATTGAACCTAAAGGCCGGGGTGTCTGACTCAGCTCGTTGCTGCCTCCATGGCCGAAAGTTGCAAAATTTGTCAAACACTACCTTACCTATGAAGGCCGGTACCAGGTAGTCTACCAGCATGATTTTGTCCTATTGTCTCATTTACGGCATAATAGATTGGTGAACATTCCCTATTATTTGCTCGGTTGTCTTAAGAAAATGTCACACTACTGTAAAAAGGATAAAGATCCCACCCTTTCACTCACCCATCACTGTCTCGTTCAATTGCTTATCCAAAAGGGTTTTTATCAACAAAACCCTCCACTAAACAACCCACCTATAGATCCCCAAAAAGCCGTTGAAATTCCTGAAAATCTTCAGGAATAGCAACCACAAAACCCTCCAGACTCTCCAGAAATACCTAACAGTCCGCCTACAGGCCCAATCAGTCCAATTAACCCCCCTACCATACCAATCCCGCCCCACACTTTACCAGAATGATCCAATCCTGCCCTTCATATTCTTAGCGATGATTCTGAACTAGACAATTCTCCCTGCCCCATCATTGAGGAAAAACCTCCACGAAAACGAAAGCAAATTCCTTTCTTTCCACCCTTTTTACAAAGAAAACGAACAAGGGCCTCAACAAGGGTAGCTACTACTCCTACTGCCCTAGACCCCCAACCCATCCGACTAATACCTCGTTCACCTCCAACCTCCCAAATGCCGAAATCTTTGCCTATTCCACCCATGGGCACTGAGACACAAGAACCAGATGCCCAGGGTGTTGTGGCATCAGCCGTTTCAAATCAAGTAGCTAAAACACAAGAACCATCTACCCATTCAGTAGATAAAACAAAAGAACTAGCTACCCATTTAGTAGCTGAAACACAAGAACCAACTACTCATTCAGTGGCTGAAACACAAGAACCAGCCATAACTACCACACAAGAACCAGCTACAGCTGAAACACAAGAACCAGTTGCTGATATTGATATTGAGATATAGGAATCAGAGGTCCAGGGTACTGCAAAATTACTTTCCTTACATCAAGAATCCAAAACACAAGAAGCAGTTGTCGATCCTGTAGCTTCTCCACAAGAACTAGCTAGTACGGCTGTGACTGCTACACAAGAACCAGTCATTCCTCGACTAGAACCAACAATGGCCTATGTCTTACAAGAAAATGAGTTCCTAAAATATGAACTAGAAGCCTACAAGAAAGAGCTAGCTACAAAAAAGGAAGCCTATGAGAAGGAACTTAATTTGTACACTGTAGCTTGCACAACGACCATGTCAGAAGGAACTACAACACAGAATCCGTGTAGAGAATATATGTGTTGTCAATGTGGGGACATCTACTATCAAGCAGGCTACAAAGTAATTCAAATCCCAATGCCAGGAGATCCCCCTGCTCCTTCAACTTTTGCAGTCAAAGAAGAACACCCTTCTGTTACACAAGAACCAGCAGGACCCTCCAAAATTAAGATTGAGCCCTGGCCTGCAACAAATGTCAAAACTAAAACCCCTACTTTTGTTAATAAAGCTGTACAAACATTGCCTATAGATGATTCTGCCCCTCCTAGCCAGATTAATACCCACACCTTTGTGGAACAAGCCACTCAGACCCTACCAAAACTTACTACTTGCAACACTGAAACACAAAATAACCCATGGGATGAGAAGGCAATAATACAGAAATGGAAAAAAGAGTTTGCTTCTACACAGGACAAAATCCTACAGGAACACAGACAAATCTGGATAAATCATACTTACTCAAATTGGGAAGCTTTGGAGCAAACACGTCAGGAAGCTCGTGCCCTTAAGAAATAGAAGAAAGAGCTAAAAGGCAGATTGCTCCTGATATTTGACTTGGCACAAAAGCTATTGGCTGCAAGGAAACCATCCTGCAATTACTCTTTGTTCCTAATGGAACGACTTACATGGTTTCAGATCAAATCAGTCAAAGAAGGCAGACCCCATGTAGTATTAAATCCAACAGATTTTATTAAAACCTTTGCAGAAGCCTCTGCTATGGATCAACACCTCCTCTATGAGGCATATTTTCATAATGAGGCCATCCTTGAGAACATGAAGCTTAACCTTAATCCTCTTGTCAGTGACATCCAGATTAGGGCACTCACTTCCTTTCTTAACAATCAGATTATATGGTAGGATGACTTCCTAGCTGCCAATCACAATGAGGATAACCGCCTTCTCTGGATAAAGCCAGAGCCACAAAATGTTGCCACATTTGTTACAGAATATTATCAGTTTTTAAAGAAACCTGGGATGACTGAGCACATTCAACAACTACAGACAACAGTGCTTCAGGATTGTCAACACTCCATTAAATCAACAGAGATTGCTTCCCTCTAGGAAAATAACATGCTTTGGCAGCAATCTACTGAGAAAAGATAGGAACACAATACTTTTAGCCCCACTAATCTTGAGATAGTAATTTCCAGGGTACCTAGCTACATCAAGTGTGTTCAGCAATGTGCTGAAAGATGGATGGGGTACCAGTTTCATTTTCCTATCCTCTGGATGCCAACAGAGAAATATCATATCCATTATAAGCTGCCCAAGAAGGCTGAAACAACAGCTTGGAAAAGGTTACAACGCATTCAAGGGTTCAGAGCTCCAACAGACATCACCTTCCACAACTATTGCTTGAGTAACTTGCATGCTCAGAGTTGGTATTCAGATTCTGATTCAAAGTGAAGTTGCCTGAGGACATGCAACATTTTAAGTTGGGGGGGATGTTAGGACCATACAATGTACCTTTTTGCCCACACTTTTTTCCACCATTACACTCTTGTTTCACTCACATTTAAACTCATATTATCACTTTGCCCTATCTTTCCAAAGGTATACAACGTCTCTTCTCTTTACTATATGTTTAATCTGTTTTGCATATAATTTTACATTACTCTCATACTTAACAATTGATCAGAAATGTATAAGTGATGAAACAGTTTGAACTGCAGATTACCATTAAGGCCTGTTGCTGAAATGGTTGAAGCACGCAAACCCTGTGGCTGAAACAGTCTGTGGACTACGATGCTGAAAAAACAACTCACAGAAGTTGTTACACTCTTCATGGTCTACAATGATGAAACAACAACCCATACAGAAGAAGTTGTTACACAGTCCGTGGTCAATGATGCTGAAACACAGAAGAAGCTATTAGACAGTCCATGGTCAACAATGCTGAAACACAGAAGAAATTGTTACACAGTCCGTGGTCAATGATGCCAAAACAACAACTCACACAGATTGACTACAACAGCTACACCTTGAGCTAGCATCAACCATCGCTGCTACTTGAGAAGTGCTGAAACAGTCAAAATGCAAATCTCGTGGTTGAAACAGCCTGCGATTTGCGATGCTGAAACAACATACAACAACAGTAACAAGAGACAAATAAAGAAGTTGTTACTCCAGCTGCAACAACAACACCTCACTCAGCACTTGTAATAGCATTCTATTGCGGGAGACTAGGATATCCTATTCTAGTTTAGAAAGTTGATCTGACTAAAAATAGGACTCAAATGTACACCTGCAATTAGTTGATTAAGTTGTATCGAAGGTATCCTCCTCTTTAAATAAGATGAAATCATCATTCGAGAGGAGCTTCTGTTTTACAAAGAAAGGATTTACAGAGAGGGACGTGTTTTACTTCCGATTGTAATGTAACACAGTTGACAGATGAATAAAAGATTGTTCTGATCATTTCTCTTTAGTTCCTTTCGTTTCAGGGGAATCTTGTGAGAAGGGAGGGCCCACCTTCTTCAAAAGATTCACCCGTTAGCTTTGTAGTGTCTTAAGTGTGATTTTTGTTTATGCCTTGATTAAATTCTGTTTTGTTGAAACACTACTTTACTGAACTCTATTTTGCTGAAACACTACTTTACTGAACTCTGTCTTGTTGAACTTTGCTTTCCCGATTGTTACATTGTTTTCATACGATTCATGCTTGGGTAACAGTTAATCATTCTAGTTAGGAATCCTTCTTGATGAATTCATGAAAGCTTGATAGTCAGGGACAGGTGTTGAAGGTTCATGCTTCAGGAATAGGGTCATGTTCTCTGTTAGAGATAGTTAGCCTTCAGTGCATGTCAATTATTTTAATGAGTTCATGAAAGTGTGCAAATCAGAAACAGGTGTTGAAGCTTCCTTCCTAGGAAATAGGGTCCTGTTCTCTGTTAAGAGATAGTTAGCCTTCAGTGTGTGTGTCAATTATTTCAATTAAGCAATGAGTTCATGAAGTGTAATGATAAAAAACAAGTGTTGAAGATTCCTGCTTTGGGAATAGGGTCTTGTTCTCTAGTTACAGAATAGTTGGTCTTTCCTGTTGCAGTATATTGTTGTTTTTTTAATGTAATCCAGGATTCTTCAATTAATCATTTCTTTAAACTTTGATCTCTGCAATAGGTAGGTTGCTTTCCTGTAATTGAAGATAGAACTTCCGTTTGTTCAAGGAAAAGTGTGATTAATATATTTTTACTACAACTTTAGGTTGCTTTTGAGATTGAGCATATATAGTGCGTGGTTACCTTTGAAATAAACAGACTTCCCTGGGTTGACAATTTATGTAGCACTTGATTGTTTAGTTAAATAAGCAATTATAGTGACCAACAAGGGACATGCCCAAATTTGGGCCTGTCCTTGTACATGGACAGGGGAAAATATGTTAAGCATTGCATGCTTATTGTATATGTCTGTGTATTGCTTAGATAATAAATTGAAATTTTATGATTTAAACAGTTAGTCTTAGTATTAAATTGTTAGTTAAATTTTAGATTTTAGATTTTATAGTGTTAAAGTGTTGACAAAGTCGTATTTGTCCTTGTCCATGTACATGGACATGCCCAAATTTGGGTCTATCCCTATACATGGATAGGGCCTAATATGACCCTGTCCATGTGTTGGAAGATTGGTTGTTGTCATTGATGTCAACCCTAGTCATGGGTTTTGGACCGTAAGATTGATGAAGGTATTTGGACATGAAGGAAAATGCACATGCAGATACAACAACCATAGGTGGATAATATACATCATGTTGTTTCTGGTGGTATGTCGCACATCACGTGGATTCTCATGGTTGAGGAGAAATGACATTTTGAAGATGACAAAGTGAATTGTACATGTAGGCTCTGAAGATAATTACAAAAAATAATTACAAAATAAGAAAGTGTCAGGTTGGCCCTAATGTTAAAAGGAAGTGAGATAAATGGTATAAATAAACATCATTATACATTCATTTGATACAAGTCAAATTTCATAGGGAATAAGAAGTAAAAGTGTTATCACCCCATAATTTATGGGAATCAGCTGATGACTTGGATGTTATCTGTATCTGGTGATTTGGTTGACAAATGATATTGCATTCTTCAAATAATTTGTGAAAAGAAAGGAAAGAAAAAGAAAAAAGAAAAAAGAAAGAAAAAGAAAAAAGAAAAAAGAAAGAAAAAGAAAAAAGAAAAGAAATGAGGGCTAAAAAGAATTGAAAAAAGGGCCCCATGCAATAATAGCAACTTGGTCATACCTTTCAAGCATGACCAAGTCCTTTTAAATTTTCAATGTCGATAGCTTAGTGAATGCATCTGATCAGACCATCTAATCCTGATCAGATAGACCCTAGGTTACAATTAGTGAATACATCTGATCAGGTCATCTAATCCTGATCAGATAGCCCCTAGAAAGAATAAAATCTTAACCCAACTGTTTAATCTGGGTTAATTGCCTCGTGACAGTAGGTTAGGATGTAGATTAATTACTTTGCCTGCCTTGCCAAAATAAAGCCAGATCGATGAAAATGTTACCCTGTGACTCGAATGCCTATGTATACTTGAATTGATGGCCCCTTGGTGGTGTATATAAAAAAAAAACTGAAGGAAAACCCATGTGAATGTCCTTATCCTAAGTTTTCCTACATATTTCATTTTCCACCCCCTACCTATGTCTCATTCACCTTCCAAAGGCCCAGATCATCGGCGCCAGATCAACGGTTCATAAATCATTCTGGACCCCCCCGCCCGTTCTGCCTTTAACGGAAGGGGGGGGGGGGTCCGGAATCTGCGATAACCTTTGCACAGATCTGAACGGCTCAGAAAGGAGCGTGCTAATCCATGGCTTACGTTGAATTCCGGACCCCCCCCTCCTTTCTGCCTTTAACGGAGGGGGGGGGTCCGGAATTGGTTATAACCTGGGCGCACATATGGACGGCTCTGAAACGAGCGCTTACATCTACGGCTCAAATTGAATTCCGGACCCCCCCCTCCGTTTTTCCTTTAATGGAGGGGGGGGGGTCCGAAATTGGTATTAAAGTATGGGATGAGATCTATGGCCTCAAATACATCGTGCAGATCTATGGTTCCAAATGGATTCTGGCCCCCCCCTAGCGTTCTGCTTTTAACCAAAAAGGGGGGGTCCGGAATGAATGTTCCTCGCGGGTGGGCCCATTGTCACAGGTGGCTCAAGCCTATTGGTTCATGAGTCCCATCCTCCTCATGCTGTCTGACACCCCGTCACCCCTGGACGTCATCCTCCACTAACTCCACTTGTCCCACTTGCTCTCGGGTCTAAGTCCCATCCCCATAACCGCCGTTAGTCCATGTTGTCAGTGCCATAACCCCCTTCATTCATGGACGGCCTCCTTTGACGACTTTCACCCCCCAATCACCAACCTCCACGTCAGCCATCCATATACTATAGTCATCGTCACCTGCCATATCACCCCAAGTGGCCCGTTGTCCATTAATAACTGGATAATATGCCCGTTGTCACGCTGACCATTTTCCTGTGTCCGACCGACCCCGTTTTGAATAAATATACCGTTGTGACCATTTTGCACCCTTTATTCATCCCTCACGCCAGAACCATCCATCGCACCAGAGAAACGTATCTATCGTCTCCCCTTTGCTTCCCCGTCGTTTTCCTCCACCACCAGTAGACCCCACTAACATTGTTGCTGCAGGTACAGTTGCTGAGATGGCATCGAAAACAAAGCAAACGGAAGAGGAAGAGAATCCGTTCGTTCCTCCTCCGGTGGACCTAGATAAAATTCCCCTGGTCGATAAGGACCAGTTGATAGCCGATACCATTTGCAGTTTCGACTTCGTTGATCAAAAATCATGGCTCCGAGAAGTTTTCATGGACCAGAGTGACGAGATTGGGGTCTGGGAATCCAATTTTCCATTATATCTGTTCCCCCAAATCCATAATTTCCCCGAGTTTGCCCTCCGCTGCCAGGTCCACTACTTACCCGACCAGAAAGCCATCATGTCTTCATCCGGGGACGCGCTTTTCTTCATCACCCCTGAGGACATTGACCAGATGTTACAAATCACCAGAGTAGAATCTTCTTCCCCTTTTAACCTGGAAATCCTCACCGAGATTTACCAGAAGATGACTTTCCCGCAGAGAGCTCAGATTTTCGAGCTATTTTTTCCCACTTCCGCTCCTCTCCCGACCACTAGCCCCCCGTATCCTTCTTCCATGTTTTCCGTCAAAGGGAATCATATTATTTCGGCTGTGTGTGCTCTATTGGGATACTACTCAGATCAATGGGTGGATGAGCCCATCCTGGGCTTTCTATCCATCTTTTCCAATGACGAACAACCAACCACGCAGTTCGACTACAGCACATTCCTAGCCAATAACATCCATGAGCAGTTCATCAATTTCGACACCGAAGGCATGTTCAGATATTCTTCCATTATGGCTTACATGTTCCTCTATTTCCAAGCCGACAAGTTCAACTTCTCCATGCAGAAGATGGATGTCGACGGGAAGCCTCAGCCAGTCACAGCGTGGACGTCTCTCCTGAGGCAAAATTCTGTCGAATATGACTTCACGGAATTCATAGATCAGTTCTACCACCCAGTGGTAAGTATGTTGAGTGGCATGCCCGAGCCACGGGTAAATGACGAGGTCTGGAGAGTTCTACACCTCTCGAAAAATGAGAGGACAGGGGACTGGTACTTGTATCAGAATCAGTCTGAGATCCGAGTTTATGGGTGCGAGCTGGCACCATTCAAGCTTCCGAGATACATACCGGTAAGGATTTTCTCTTTGGAATACATTAGACAAATTATGAATTCTGACGATATTCACTTTGTCTCTCTCAAAAAGAAGCAACAATTGCGGATTAAAGGGAAGATAGGCTCTTTCATCTGCAATAGCAGAGGCGCAGGTGATGAAGCAGACAAACTCTTGAGGGAAATGAAATTCATGACAAGTTTCACCTGGCATTATGATCCCTATGGCATCATTTCTGAGATGAGAGTCAAGAATAAGAATGCTCCATATGTGCGTGAGCCCAGACCTGAAATCGAAAAATTTGCTAATCATGTAGAATGGGAGCCCGATACGTTGGTGGACGTGGAACCAACTGTCGGGATGGAGGAGCAGGTACCCTCAACAAGTGCACCACCCGCGACCACACCTCAAAATGCCAAAGAAAAGAGGCCCCGACAATAATCATCTTCTCCGGTAACAGAGGTGTCTCCGGAGGAATTTAAATCGCACTCCAAAAGGCCGAGGATATCTCCAACGACAGGCACGACAGTGGAGCAAGAGATCCCACTCACCACAATGACCACCACTGGGGCTAAGTAGCTCAGTTTTCCTTTCGGCTCCAGTCAGCATAAGGAGGGGATAAAAGAAATAAAATCCTCAGATTCTCCATTGGATACTCCACCAAGTAGCACTGGGCCCAAATTGGGCATTTTTGAAAAATATGACACGATCAGAAAGAGGAACCAGTCGCTCACCAATAGCACTTATGCACAGTTCCAGAAGCATTCATCCACGACCCAGCATAGGCTTCTCTCTGCATTTGATACAGATAAGGGTAGGATGCACCTAGCATTCCTCCATGCACAAGTGCCTAATCCAAAGGTGATATCTGACTACAAGAGGTCAACATTCGAGTTTCAAGCAAGAGATGTGCATCCGGCAGATCAGATGGATCTGCATAAGCAAACTGGGGAGATGATATCCCACACTTTAGCCCGCATTACAACTTCTGCGTCAAAGTTTCAGATAGCTTTGAGCAATGCCCAGACCCAGCTGAAGCTGGAAAAAATATCTTCCTTCACGAAAGATAACAGGATAAAAACGCTGGAGGATTTGGTCCTCAAGATAGGATACGATCCTGCGAACGTCAAGGCTGCTGAGGAGATGATCAAAAAGGAAAATGTTGACATAGCCCCTTTGAGAAAACAGTTGAATCTCCCTCCAACAGAAGACCCACAGACAAAGGAAATAGCTGAAAGGGAAGGCGAAAAGGATGAAATGTGGAAATTACTCCTGGAGCAGAGTGCACAGTTAAAGGAGATGGAGGCAGAGATGGAGAGACTGCTCAAGGAGAGAGAGCAAGAAAGCCAATGGAAGGCATTCCACTGAGTGTTGTTCCAATTGCAACCACAATGGTGACATTCGTTCCATCTGCAACAACAGTTCCCCTTCCAGAAGGAGCTACTGACCTGGCCACGTCTATGGAAAGAATGAACCTGCAAGAGTCCAAAATTAACAGGCTTAAGAAAGAATTGGAAAATCTCCAGGAGCTAAAGAATTCCTTTCAGACAAGTCTGTCAAAGGAAAAGCAGGTGAACGAGCAGATAAGGAAGGAGCTGTAGCAGCTCCAGAAACAGACATTGGCCGGAAATACCTTGGTCGAAGTTAAAGAACTTTTGTGGACTGATATCTCTAAGTCCATCAATGAAATCTGGCCAATGGTTCAGATCATGTTCGAACAGAACGAGTTGCTCGAGAAGAGAAAACAAGCTATGGAGAAAATCAGAACTGAACTGGGCGACATGCCAGCCCAGGCCAATGAGATCATAAGGTTCCTGAATTCTAAGACACGGGAGGAACTCGAGGAGATGAAAATTGAAGATAGAACAGAAACCATATTGGAAGTGAAAAGAGTTCTGACCAAAAGAGGTCTCATTCTTCAGCTAGAAGAGAAGTTCCAAGTCATGGATCAGGGAGTGCAAAATTTCTTCCACAAGATAGATGCTCTACAAAGGAAAGGCCTGCCTGGCATGAAGGTCATAAACGACAGATTGATGATGCTTCCCGATTATAAGAAAAGGCTGATTGAAGTGTCCAAGGACAGTGCTAAATTCGCAGGAATACAATCAAACATCACAGGAAGAGCCTTCATGGAGGCCTCGCAGCTAGACATCAGTATCCAGCATGAAATTAAGCACATTTTCATCGTCAAGCCTACATTTGCTAAGTACACCGACATGGACGAAGTGTACCGGAGATTGCTTAAAATCACAGTGCCAGGTCATATCAGATGGGAAGAACTATGTGATCTACTAGATTAGTAGATGAGCTGTCACTTCCAGTCAGCTGTCCTGTCAGCAGAGGTGGCGAAGGCACCTCACCAACGGCCTACCCATGAATTTTAGTATACAGTTGTGATGAATCATCAAAACGGTTTTGCTTAGTTAAGTTAGTTTTTCTAAAAATAGCATGAACACGTCCTGGTCAGCTATGACAGGATCGTATGTATTTTGTCTTATAAATACTTCATTTTCCAATGTATTGGGGGTTGTTGATTTGCACTTCCGATTGTTATTGAGCTGTAACATTTTTTACGAGATCCAACATTAATAAAGAAGAAGCATTTTACAGGATTCTTGCGCATGTTTCACTGGTGATGTGATTTTCTTAGTTAAATGTTTTCTTGCTCTGTGATCATCTTGTTTTTCTATAACTAATCTGTACGAATAGCGTGATGTTGCAGGATTTATCCCTGATACCCTGTTTCCGATTCTATAGATTTTAATGTTCATCTTCTAAATATCTTAAGTTAAGAGATTCTTAAGTGCTTGTTAATTGGAGTTATTTTCCTTATCTTTTCTTCTGTCCATCACTTAAATTATTAAAGATCCAGTGAGCTTGTTATCTCGCCTTGTGAAATATTTCTTCAGCGTTTTTGGTTGCATCTCGGATTTTATTAAGTACAGACCCCATAGCCCAATGGATGTGTAATTTGTCTCAACCAACTTTAAAAACCTTTTACAACCAAATAAAACTCGTGCCTCTAACTAGCCTAAAATCTGAAAATAAACAAAGCTAAATCATACAGAGAGATCCCTCTCTGGAGTTGGAAGGGCTAGATCCCAGCTCTAAAAGTGGTTGGTTAAGGTTACCTTAGTAAGTTTCTTCTTTTTCAACCTCTAGTAAATTTACCGAGTGCTAACATAAATGGCGACTCCACTGGGGAAGAACTAAAACTGACAATCTCGCGACTTTTTTCCCCTAAAGAAAGTTTGATTTTGAGAAGAAAGTGATATTTAGAGGTTGATTAACTCTGTATATATTACTTCCAGTATCTTTCCTAGTACCTTTGTCCCTCTATGACTGTCCCTGCAGCAGTACAACCTAATATCGAGCCTGGACTAGCAAATCAAACGCACATTGTGTCAAACCTGTTTGATTTAATCCTCCGAACGGCCAATAACCGAGAAGAGATCGAACGTTCGTGGGCGGCCATTGAACGTGACATAGTTATTTAGGAACAATTGGAAGCTAGGCGACGTCAACGTAGGAACCTTCCCTAGTTTGCTTTTAACAATAAAATAAAACAATATATATATATATATATATATAAACCCAAAAAAGAGTTCCGGCTCCTAAGAAGGTCCACACTCGATCTCATCCAGATCCAGAACCCTCAGCAGTGGTAGATAATCCCGAGCAGTTGTTGAAATGAAAGACCTTAGCCACCTTCTTAGCAAGTCATTCTCCTCTCCACAGGTCTCCTTCTTCTTCCGGAAAACTAGGTGTCTTTCAAAACCCTGATCTTGATCTTATTGCGCCACGAAACCTTGGTAGAACACGGTCTGAAACCTTTGCTTCTAAACTCGTTTTTGATCCAACTGTGTTGCAACCCCGAACCCCCAAAGCCTTGTCTCCCATGAATAAGCTATGAATTAATACCTCTGCACCACACAGCCCTTCATCACCCTTGTCTTCAGTCACTACCCTTCCTGCCACCCAGGTCGTCTTACCACCTCCTCCGCCCAACATGGCAGCTCGTTATGCTCCTTTGGCACTGGCCGCACCACTGCAGGCCATGCCCCAAGACTACCAGACTAGACTTCCACAGTTCGATGCGACTGGACCTTTAAACGCGCAACAACATGTGGATAAAATGAATGACTACTTGGATTTGCAAGAGGTTGACGAAGTCGACGTTCAGATGAGGCTTTTCACCCAGAGTCTGACAGGGGACGTGAAGAAATGGTTCAAAGCTTTACCTGCCGCGTCAATCCCTGACCTTGTCGCGTTCCAAAGAAGTTTTCTGGATAGATGGGGGATAAAGAAAAACCCTCTTCAAATACTATAAGAATAGGAGAACATAAAAAGAAATCAAGGTGAAACTGTCAAAGATTACTGTACCCTCTTCAACAATTTGTATAATGCAATCCCAACTGAAATTAAACCTCCCCTGGGTTTGGCATTAATTAAATTTCCTGATGGATTCGATGCTGACATGTCTTATCAATTAAGAGAAAGAGATGCTGCCACCCTTGAAGACATGCAGAAAATTGCTATTAGTGTGGAAGCTAATCTGTTGGCTAAATGGGCACGTCAAAGGACAGAAAGGAGAGTCACAATCAAAGAAGAGCCTTCTACGTCCAACACTGACTCCAAATTAGATTCTGTGGTCAGAAGTTTGGAACTATTAATAGAAAGAACAAGTATTTCAGACAGAAATCCTCCAAGGGACAATGCACCTACTCCCCAGATTTGAAATCCCAATTTTAGAAGAAACCCTCCTCAAATCAGGCAAAGGGATCCTAGAGACCAAAGATCAAAGAGATCCCAGGGATCAAAGAGAACAAAGAGGTCCAGATCAACCGATTAGGCCCCCTCTACAGGAGAACTATGCCGATGACGGGGGGGAAGTAATTGAAGAATTGGAAGACACTCATATCAACCTCATGGGAATCCACGACAATGACACCATTTTCCTTACTCAAGAAGAGCAGGAACTTTTTCTGTTAAATCAGACAAAGGTGAGTGAGGAGACTGAGGATGCAGGACCACAGGCCTTTGAAAATGCTATTTTGGAGGTGCACCGTCAATACAATCTGCAGAATAAGAAGGCAGAAGGAAATTCTTCAAAAAAGATGACCGAAACGCATAAGGTAGCCGAGATTGAAAAAGTTCCTGAGAAGACCACTGCTGGAAAGTCCTCTGAGAAAGGTAAAACTGATACTCCGGTGAAGAAAAACATCAGCATACTGAAAAGACCAGCTTAGCCCGAAGTCTCACCCGTTACCCCACCCAGTACTTCTGAGCGAAAGAACATGGTGGACCAACCAGAATCAATGAATCAGACGAGAACTCCGGTGCCATTTAGCCTGGAGGCAGAACTGGCCAAAATTAAAATTCCTATCCCACTAACAGAGTTGATATGCAGAGGCGGTTATCGTTCACAGGTACTAAAAACATTGGCCATTGAACCTGACATAGGTACCAACGCCTTGACTATTGGGTCAATGACTCATTCGGACACTGTGAATCTTGCTGACAACCACCCCGAACTTCTTTTCGGACCTGAAGTGAATGGTCGAGACGATACCGGTGATGTGGCTCCCTTTTACATTAGTTTGAACATACATGATTTGATATTTCATAACGCCATGTTGGATTCAGGTGCCTCACACAATTTAATTCCCAAAGCAGTAATGGAAAAACTGGGATTGGAAGTCACTAGGCCGTACAAAGACTTACACTCGTTTGACTCTAGCAAAGTCAAATGTATTGGTTTGATTAAGGACCTCTACATCACTCTGGTTCAGATCCCTTTGAAAAGTATGGTAATGGACGTGGTAGTAGTAGACATCCCACCAAAGTATGGTATGTTACTGTCTCGGTCTTGGGGAGCTAAGTTGAAAGGAACTTTGCAGTTGGATATGTCTTACGCCACTATCCCAGTGTTCGGACAACAAAGGAGGTTATATAGAGAAACACTGATGAAGTATATGGTCAACAGTCAAGAGAAACCTCATAATTACCCCCTTTACTCTGCCCATTCAGATTTATATTCGTTCATATTGTACAATGATGGTGCTACCGAAGAGCAGGATAATCAGCTGATAGAAAACGTAGCTAGTCAAGATGAAGGTCCAGAAAGCGGTGACGCAACAAAGATAGACAATGAAATCACGGAAGATTTTCCTGCCGATTTCTAGAGTATGGATTTTGATGGAGCTGTGAGTAAAGAAGGGGCAGGAGTTGGTGTCTGGTTGCATAATCATCGAAAAGGTATTCAGAAAATCACTCTTATAAGTTAAATTTCCACTGCACTAACAACGTCGCTGAGTATGAAGCTTTAATGCTCGGTCTGAAGCTTTTGAAAAAAGTTGGTGCCAAGCAAATAATGGTAAGGGGTGACTCTGAATTAATTATTAAGCAAATTAAAGGTGAATATGCTGCTAAACACCCACGCCTTAGAGCCTACAGGAATGCAGCTCTCGATGCTTTGAAGTGTTTTAACGAGGTTGACTTGCAGGTAATGCCGAGAGGACAGAATATTCTGGCTGATGGATTAGCTACATCAGTCACGTCCTGCAAGATTCCTTTCTGCCAAACTCGTCCATACACCGTTGAGGCAAAATGCAGACCGACAGTCCCCGATAATATCAGGTACTGGCAAGTGTTTGGAAATGACGATCAGATAGAGGATTTTCTGCAATGCAAGAACGATTTTGAATGTACAAACATAGATCTAGAAAATGAAAACGAGAATGTAAATAACTTTGATTTCGAAATATATAGTGTTAATATTGTAAATACAGTAGATTCAGCAGATACAATAGACTCAGGAGAGTTAGGGGATGACGAAGTGGATGCCGATGTTTTACAACTGAAAAGCAATGTCTTACCTAGAGGCCTTGTCCCTTTAGAAGATATGTTTGACAGCGATGATGTAGCTAAGAAACCAAAATTAGAGGCTCATGGGAAAGAGGTAGAGGACTGTAATATAGGAACTGACGAGAAGCCTAGGATGGTCAAACTGTCCAAATCTCTACCCCCAGAACAAAATCTTAAGTACATGGAACTATTCAAAGAATATTCAGACGTTTTTGCCTGGGGCTATGAAGATTTAAAAGCCTATGACACCAACATTATACAACATAGGATTCCCATCAAGGAAGATCGTAAACTGTTTAGATAGAAGCTTAGAAGGATAAATCCCAAATTGCTTCCCTTGATAGAAAAGGAGAACAAGAAAATGTATGATGCCAAGATCATAGTCCCACTACTTTTCTCGAAGTGGGTTTCTAATTTAGTCCCCACACTCAAGAAAACCGGTGAAATCAGACTCTGCATAGATTTCAGAAATCTGAACAAAGCATCCTTGAAGGATAATTACCCCTTTCCTAAGATGGATCACCTCCTGCAAAGTGTGGTCGGGTCCAGTCGAATTTCCCTGTTAGATGGTTTCTCAGGTTACAACCAGGTCCTAGTTGACCCAGATGATCAGGAAAAAACCGCTTTCACCACACCATGGGGCACTTTCATGTATGTGAAAATGTCGTTTGGTCTGATGAACATAGGAGCCACCTTCCAGAGGGCAATGGACATCGCCTTCATTGAAGAGTCAGGCAAGTTTATTGTTGTTTATTTAGATGATGTGACTGTCTTCTCCCAAACTGACGATGAGAACCTACGGCACCTTAGACGAGTTTTTGAAAAATGTAGAAGGTTCGGGATTTCATTAAATCCCAAGAAATGTCTTTTTGGGTTAGAAGAGGGTAAATTGTTGGGACATATCATCTCTAAAGAAGGAATCAGAATTGATCCCAGCAGGATGGAGGCTATACTAAAGATAGAACATCCCAGAAACCTTAAAGAACTACAGTCCTTTATAGGGAAAATTAACTTTCTTCGAAGATTCATTCCTAATCTGGCTGAACTCCTCCGAAACATTACCAATATGCTAAAAAATGACACTAAGATAAAATGGGACCCTGAGTCTAGATAATCTTTTGAACAAGTCAAACGAGCGCTCACAAAAGCCCCAGTTTTGATTAGTCCTGATTTCACTAAAGATTTTTATCTTTTTTCTTTCGCCTCTGAACATACGATAGCAGCTGTATTACTGCAGAAGAACAGTGAAGGGTATGAACAACCCATCGCTTTCTTCAGCAAATCCCTAAGAGATGCTGCATTGAACTACAATATTATGGAGAAGCAGGCTTTTGCTTTGGTAAAGGCTATAAAGGACTTCAGGGTCTATATTCTTCATTCACACGTCATAACATATGTTCCAAACACAGTGGTGAAAGATATCCTGACACAAGACAACCCTGATGGGAGAAGGGGAAAGTGGATTGCAGTTATTCTAGAATACGACATAGAAATTAAGCCCACAAAATTGATCAAAGGCCAAGGCCTCGCCAAATTAATGGTTGAATCTAACCTTCAGGTTCTTGACATTAATTTTCTAGACGTGGCAAGTGAACAAGGTGAGATGGCAACTCCAAACGCTAAAGAGGTTTTTCTAAATTCTCCATGGTATGCAGACCTTATTTTTGTTTTACAAAATTTACAAGCTCCCCCTGGTTTAACTAAAACTAAAGCTAGATTTTTAAAGTTGAAGGCTTTGAAGTTATGTATTCTAGAAGGAAATTTATATTGGAAAGATCCTGCTGGTATTCTTTTAAATTGTTTGCTCAAAGATGAAGCTGACAAAGTGTTGTAGTAGTTCCATGCAGGTGAATGTGGTGGCCATATGAACTGGAAAGATACAGCTAACAAAATACTTAGAGCTGGTTTTTACTGGCCCACCCTGTTCGCAGATGTGCATCAGAAAGTAACAGCATGTCACCAGTGTCAGTTGTTTGGGGGTAAAAGGAAGCTTCTTCCTCTACCGCTCAAACCAATTTCAGTTGAGGCTCCGTTCCAGCAATGGGGACTCGATTTCATTGGAGATATACACCCTCCATCTTCGGGCCAACATAAGTGGATTCTCACTGCCACTGACTATTTCACCAAATGGATCGAGGCTGTACCAAGCAGGCAAGACACTGACGTTGTTATTATTAAATTCCTTGAAAATAATATTTTATCCTGTTTTGGTTGTCCTGGGAAGATCATTACTGACAATGCAGCCGCCTTTCAGTCGAAGAAGATTATTGATTTCTACAGTCGTTACCACATTTTCTTGGGACATTCCACAGCCTACTACCCTCAGGGGAATGGGTTGGCAGAATCCTCTAATAATACCTTAGTAAACATCATCAAGAAAACATTGCAGGAGAATAAAAAATCATGGCACGACAAGCTGGTATTTGCTTTATGGGCAGATAGACTCACCACCAAAAGGTCAATTGGTATGTCACCATACCAGCTGGTATATGGTACAGAGGTTGTTTTCCCAACTTCGTTAGGAGTCCCTGTCATGAAGTTACTTCAAGAGATGCAAGCTGAACCAAATGACTCTCAGAGATGAATTAATCAAATGATTCATTTGCATCAGATTAGAGAGGATGTTTTCAACAAAACACAGGTCATCCAAGAGAACATCAAGAAGATCTTTGACAAACGAACCAAAGAGGACGATTTCAAGCTCGGAGACCTAGTGTTAAGATGGGATGCCAGGAACAAGGATAAGGGAAAGCATGGGAAATTTGATCATTTGTGGACAGGGCCTTACAGGATCCAAGCTTTCAGAGGAAACAATGCATTTTTACTGAACAATGCCGATGGGTTAGATCTGCCAGGAGCACCTGTGAATGGAAGAATGGTGAAGAATTATATTCCCCCCCCAGTAAAAGTTTTGAAGAAACCACTTTCCATTGTACATACCATTTTAACTTTCAATATTCACTTGCGTTTTCCGAATGGAGGACGGTGGTCAGGTTGTTGAAGCCCGAAGAGAAGGCCCTAAGCTGCCGATCATTTTTCTTCAATACCTTTCTTAGAATCAGACCAATGAATATTACCAGACAGATTGGTTCGGGATGACAGGAAAAAACTGGATTCTTGGCACTTAACAGGGCAAGTGCCATCCCCATGTGGAGCCACCTGTTATCACCCCATAATTTATGGGAATCAGCTGATGACTTGGATGTTATCTGTATCTGGTGATTTGGTTGACAAATGGTATTGCATTCTTTAAATAATTTGTGAAAAGAAAGGAAAGAAAAAGAAAAAAGAAAAAAGAAAGAAAAAGAAAAAAGAAAAAAGAAAGAAAAAGAAAGAAAAAAGAAAAGAAACGAGGGCTAAAAAGAATTGAAAAAAGGGCCCCATGCAATAATAGCAACTTGGTCATACCTTTCAAGCATGACCAAGTCCTTTTAAATTTTCAATGTTGATAGGTTAGTGAATGCATCTGATCAGACCATCTAATCCTGATCAGATAGCCCCTAGGTTAGAATTAGTGAATACATCTGATCAGATCATCTAATCCTGATCAGATAGCCCCTAGAAAGAATAAAATCTTAACCCTACTGTTTAATCTGGGTTAATTGCCTCGTGACAGTAGGTTAGGATGTAGATTAATTGCTTTGCCTGCCTTGCCAAAATAAATCCAGATCGATGAAAATGTTACCCTATGACTCCAATGCCTATGTATAATTGAATTGATGGCCCCTTGGTGGTGTATATAAAAAAAAAAACCGAAGGAAAACCCATGTGAATGTCCTTATCCTAAGTTTTCCTACATATGGAATTTTCCGCCCCCTACCTATGTCTCATTCACCTTCCAAAGGCCCAGATCATCAGAGCCAGATCAATAGTTCATATA
>ML791600.1:129622-152162 GCA_009831015.1 Picea engelmannii
ACACAAACATAATACTAAAAGGTGAATTGAGTAGTTGTGAAGAAGAGAATTACAAGCTTGAAAACACCATTAATAGCTTGAAGGAACAATTAGAAGATTATGAGAAATTGAAAGTAGAATTGGATCACACAAAAGGGGAGCTATTATTGACAACAAAAAGGTTGAAGAAGTTCGAAAAAAACACAAAAAAATTAGATGAGATCCTTAGCAGTCAAAGATCTCCAAACGACAAGACGGGACTAGGATACAATGACAGTTTGAAGACAACAAAACAAGAGAAGGAAGTTGAAAATGATGAAACCAACACTCCAGAACAAGTTGAACAACAAGATAGAAAACTAGAATTCAGAAGGAATGAGACATCAAGAAGATCCTCTCCCATCAGGTATGAAAGAAATCATTATGAAGGAAACTACAGAAGAATAGATCGTGAACCTAGATTGACCACACCACAAAGAATATCACTTACGCCCAGGTATCAAAATTTATTTCTTGGACATTGTTATACTTGTGGAAATTTTGGACACAAGGCAATCAAATGTAGAATCAATGAAAGGAATAACTATGCAAGCTACATGAATAGTGAAAATAGTAGATATGGAAATGTTCATAGACCTGTCAACATAAATTATAATCCATTTGACCCATTAATGGATGAAAATATTGTATGTTACAAGTGCAATAATCTTGGTCACAAAGCACAATATTGCAGAGAGATGAAGGAATATAATCGTATGTCAAATGTTTGCATACCAACTACAACATGGAAAAGGAAAGAAATTCCACAGAATGAAAATTGTTGAATAGCATTGGTCGCTAAAGAATGAAAAGAAGAAGATCATGAATGGTTCATAGACAGTGGGTGCTCATCTCATATGACCGAAGATCAAAGCAAATTTGTCAACTTGAAGAAAAGAGGTAGAAATGTTTCATTTGGAGATGACTCATCTACCAAAATACTTGGAAAAGGAACTGTAAATCTTGGAAGTGAAAATGTAAAAGCAGGAAAGGTCCTATTGGTTGAAGATCTGAAGCATAACCTCCTCAGTGTCAACAAAATATGTGATCAAGGATACACTCTTACGTTTGACTCCCGAAAATGTAAAATCAAAGAAAATAACTCGAGAAGATTGGTTGCAACTACAACATGAAGACATAATAACATATACATCCTAGACATGACGAAGAGAGAGAAGACAGAAGCCACACAAAATGATTACAAGGAAGAAAAAGTCCCAAAGACCAAAAATAAGAATGAAGTATTATTGAGTGCCACATGTTCAGGGGGAGAAGCCCCAAAGAAGAAGGTTACCTTTTGTCATTAAACTCAGGGCGAGCATCCCTAACCTTTTCCATTGATGTCAAAGGGGGAGATAAATTGGGATCATGATGATAGGGGCAGAATGAGTGTTGCCATCAATGACAAAGGGGGATATTGTTGGAAGACTGGTTGTTGTCATTAATGTCAACCCTAGTCATGGGTTTTGGACCGCAAGATTGATGAAGGTATTTGGACATGAAGGAAAATGAACATGCAGATACAAAACCCATGGATGGATAGTATACATCATGTTGTTTCTGGTGGTATGTGGCATGTCACGTGGATCCTCATGGTTGAGGAGAAATGAATTTTTGAAGATGACAAAGTGAATTGTACATGTAGGCCGTGAAGATAATTACAAAAAATAATTACAAAATAAGAAAGTGTCAGGTCAGCTCTAATGTTAAAATGAAGTGACATAAATGGTATAAATAAACATCATTATACATTCATTTGATACAAGTTGTATTTCAGAGGGAGTAAGAAGTAAAAGAAGGCCAGATTTCAAGGGAGGATGAAGTCTTTCGGTGATGTGTTCTAAGGTATGTTATTTTCAGGTCATCTTACCATTTTTCCTATAATTTTTTTTCTAGAATGATTCAGATGGTGAAATCTCTATTGTATTGAGAATACATATCAAGGTACCTTTGGTAAAAATTTCAACTCTTGATTCTCTATAGTTATGGAGATACACTCTGTGGAAGATAGGGTTTGTGACCAGTCCTGAAGCTAGTCAATAAACATGTGTTCCAGGTAAAACAATTATAACTTATTCATACATAATCCAAATGAAGTGGAACCACTTCCATTAGAAACTGTACAGACAATAGTTTGTTGTGTACGAGTTGCAGAATTGGATGTTAAATATTGAGCATGGGGCATGTTGTACAAGTTGGATCTTTTGAACAGACCAGAATTGAATAAAGTCTACCATTCTTTATATAACCTCTTTTTGGGGAGGATTCAAGGAGTGAAAATTGTAGGAGTTTCAGAGAATACATTGAGTAATATTATCTATAGGATTAGAGTACTCCAAGAATTGAAGAATTGTAGAAATTGAAGAAGTCTTAGGAAGCATTATTAGGTTCTATGTGATGATTGGTTGATGATGATGATTTAATGTAAAGTTTTATTATCTCTCATATATTCTTGGGTGGAAGGAAGGGTCAAGGATGGAGAGTTAAAATATCTCTTGTTATTGGAGGATTTTATCTTCCTCCTAGAGGTTTATCCCTCCCTTTACATTTGGAAGCTGTAGCTACCTTTGGAAGTCATTACTTCCCTTGAACAATAACTATTGATTATTTCTCATATATTGTGCATGATGTATTGTGGTGTATTGGTGTAACCCGTATACTATTGTTTATTTCTCATTGGATATAGTTGAATGGTTTAATTATAAGTTGAAAAAGGTTTTAAATTGTACTGGTTACTGATTCAACCCTCTCTCAGTATCAACACAATGTACAGGGACTGGCCTGAATTCGTCCTTATCCATGTACAAGGAGGGGCTCAAATTTGAGTCTTTCCCTGTACATGGATTGGGCCATATTTGGCCCTGTCCATGTATAGGGACATGCTCAAATTCATACATGTCCTTGTACATGGATAGGTCCAAATATGAACTTGGCCATGTATAGGGACCACCTTGAATTTGGGCATGTCTCTGTACGTGGACGGGGTTGAATATGGCCCTGTCCATGTACAAAGACATGCCTGAATTTAGGCATGTCCTTATACATGGGCATGACCAAATATGGCCCTGTCCATGTATAGAGACAGGCCTCAATGATACCCTACATTACTAGAATTATACCTCGAAGGAGTAAATATTGTTACGTCATAATCAGAGTGTAATCGATTTATATTTCAATCAATTAAATCTCTAATAGAGTTTTGGTTTTGGCATTAATTTTATATATGTTTATGCACTAGTAGAGTATATTGTTATTTTTTATAAAATTTAGTTTATATGTTAATAAGTTTATATGAATGCAATCCTGGCCCATATATTTTTAGGAGGCGACATACATGTACTATAAAAAATAATAGTGTTCCATTTTAATATGTTACTTTATCTTCAAAATAAATTTATTTGAATAAAAAATATATAGATGTAATCCTTGCATATATATTTGGGAGGCTACATCCATGTACAAACAAAACTTGATTTTCCATAATATGAATAGTATAGGATGGAGACAATACCTCCTATAAATTAATAATTTATGAAAACAATAGGATGCAGACACAATAGAGTAAAAACACAGACACACCAACACCTAGACCATATCAGACACAGATAAGTAGAGGTATCATATGCTTATCAGATGGGATGACAGGGTTGAATTCGACCATGTCCATGTATAAGGACATGCTCGAATTCAGGTCTATCCCTTTACATGGACATGGTCGAATATGGCCATGTCCATGTATAGGCACATGCTCGAATTTGGGTTTGTACCTATACATGGACATGGTCGAATATGGCCCTCTCCATGTATAGAGATGGGCTCGAATTTGGGCCTGTTCCTGTACATGGACATGGCCATATTTTGGTTGACATTGGTGATGAGGGTGGGTAGATGTTGGTTTTGTGGGCATTTAATTTAGAATACTTTTAAATTTTATGATTTAAATAGTTAGTGTTAGTATTAAATTGTTAGTTTTATTCATGCAATTGAAAAACAAATACAAACAAGTAGCCAACCAACCAACCAATGACAACAATGACACCTTGAACATATCAGACACATAGAAGTAGATGTATCATATTCTTATCGGATGGGATGACAGAGTTGAATATGGCCATTTCCATGTACAGGGATAGGCCCAAATTTAGGCATGTCCCTATACATGGACATGGTCATGTTTGGCCCTGTCCATGTACAGGGATAGGGTCGAATTTGGGCCTGTCCCTCTACATGGATAGGGTCATATTCGTCCATATCCATGTATATAACATGCCCGAATTTGTACTTGTCCCTGTACGTGGACAGGGCTGTGTTCATCCCTAGAGGGGGGTGGTCCACGTAATGTTTAGTTTAAAATTGTTATACTATTAGTTTTACTAGTTTAGAAGGTTGACGGGGCCGTATTCAGTTCTATCCATATACAGGGCCAGTCCCAAATTGCTCTGAGATGCATGATATTCACATGATTAAAATTGAGAAAGAATCTCAAAGGACCTAATTAAATTCAAAATAAGATTTAGAGGGTGAAATTCCCAAAGGTTGCTCAAAAGATACAAAATAGTTATACCTTAGTATGTGTTTAGGAAGTTTCTCTCCCTCCCCTATAACACCATTTTATGGATCCTTCATATAAATATAGTTTCATGCAATTAATGCCTACTAAGTCAACTTAAGGATTATGGTTTACCAAATTGTGTTTTTTATATGAAATGAATAGTTGTCATAGCACCACATAAGAATGAGTACAAAAATAGAGAGAATTTAAAACAGTAAGGAAAATCGTATTTCTAATTTAATGGCATCTATATCACTCATTAAATGACAAGCATAACCATACTAAAAATTTAGATTAAAGAAAAATAGATTTATAAACTAAATAACATCCATAATAGACTTTAATAATAGTTGTATAGAACATTAATAACAACTATAGTATACATTAATAGCATATTTATTTTCCCTCGGATGGGGTGCTAGTGCGGAACACCTGGCACGAGGAGGAGGAGTGGATCGACCAATGAGGCACAGAGCCATGTGATGAGCTCGTGCCATCGCCTGCCACCCCAATCCTACATGAAATCACCATTACGAAGAAGCAACGGCTTAATTATGCAGCTTCCCTCTCCTTTCAAGATTCATTTCATGGCCTGGTTGCTTGTGTCTGCCTCCCATCTCCGCTCGCGATCCGAATGGCTCCCCCCTCTGTTGCCATGGCCTAATTTAACCCAAACCTTCATGACAATTGTAGCCCCTTTTCGACTCCAGGCACTCTACCTCTGCCTGTTGCACCTGGTTTCCTTTGGCTGTCAGGCGACAAACCTCATGCCACAACCCAGGGGGCAGCCGCGAAGAGGATCTCCATGGAAACCTCGCCGACCTTCTTTCTCACCCCCTGATTCACCTTCCACTTGCTCCTCCCCATCCCTCCAGCCCAAGCCAATTCTTCATGCCTCCCCCGCTCCGCCCGTCTCGCAGTTTGACTGCTTAGCTATCATCTCCAGGCTGTCGTGTTCCTCTTCGCGACACCTTCTTGTCCCCTCAACGGTCGAGCCTCCCCTTACACCAGTTCTTGATTCCTCAAGGAAGACTTTGGGAGAGCCACCTCCTCCTCGCAAGCCTCGGAACACTGAGAACCATTCCTCTGACTCTTTCTTTGACACATAGCTGAGAGAAAGCCTCGCTATTCTCTTCGATTTGGTCTTCAAACTCCATCAGGGGGTGAAGGACCTTTAATTCCATCTACAAGCCATGGATGGAAAAGTCACGGTCCTTCTTCAATTCCTTTCCTCCCTTCAAGAGGCTTTCCCCTCGGACCCGGTAGGTGCAGCTTCAGCAGTGGAACCCTGTGTAGCGACCAGTGAAGGAAATGCCCAGACGCAGTGATCCGCAGGGAATGGGATGGAGCAAGCCAAGCACAAGGACATGGCCGTGGAGGTGGACATAGCACGACACGCATGCAGGATACCTCGCCAGATGCCGATAGAGCCAAGAGAAGCGTGGAAGCTGGAATGCAGTGGGCAAATCAAGTGACATACGTCGAGGAGGAACCTTGGTTTGAGGTCGTCCATGCCACCTGGCCATGTTATTTGCCAAATGTCTAATCCCATAGGGGCACTTCAAGTTTCAATAGTTTCTCTTCTTTTTAGTTGTTTTCCAGTCAGTTTGAGACTTTTTCCTTAGACTATTACACTACCTATGCTTGAGTCCCCTACTGGCTGGATTGGTTTCCCCTCTGTTGGGGTAGTCCAGTAACTACAGTACGGATATTCTCTATATTTTGTACCTCATTTTTGGTCTTGGAAGGCCTTTTATATATAATACTTCTAACTTACAAAAAAAAAATAGCATCTTTATTTTCCTATATAACAAGTTGTAATATTCTCTGAAAATGATAGTTCAATTATTGCAGAAAACCAACCTTCATCAATGTTGGCATCTTCCCTGCATTTTTTTCTAGCTAAACCTTAAAAACTAGGCATTTAGACTATTATAAAATTTAAATAGAGCTTATGGGTGTTGTTATTCCCATCATATTCACACATTTCTCACTTTCCTCTATAATTATAGTACCTAAATGCAGTAAATTCCTATGATAAAAGAAACCAATATTCACTAATAAATGCATGAAATGCCCTATTATAAATGCAACACCTAAATGCAGTAAATTTCTATGATAAAAGCAACCAATATTCACTAATAAATGCATCAAATTCCCCATTATAAATGTAGAAAAGTTTCCATTACAAATCTACCACCTCTCTCTCTCTTATTAGTTGAGGTTCCTCTATCATAGATGCAAAAGTTTCAGTCCTAAATATTGTCATTTCATATTTCACAAATCTGCACAAGCATATTCACCTAACAACTATAGGCAAACCAACCCCAGTCATGGTTGGAAAGTTGGAGCCCCTATGTTCGAACTGTACTTTTCCAGTCTCAAGGTGTCCCCTAGAGGGTGTATGTTGCCAACAAAATGACCTTGTCCATGTACAGGGATGGGCCCAAATTTGGGCCTCTCCCTGTACATGGACAGGGTCATATTCGACCCTATCAACCTCCTCTTAAGGTTGAGTACAAATACAGCCTTGTCCATGTACAAACAATCCCTTCTCAATTGAATACTTATACATTCATCTTGGAAATCAGAAGGTTAGTTATGAATTATAATGGACTCTTTGATGCATAAAATTTATATTTTGGATTGTATTTGTGCATTTAAATTTGAATTATGTACTTTAATTTTTCTTAAAATTCATTGTTTCTTTGCAAATTTGAATGTAACTTAATTGACACATCACATAAATTCAAATATGAAAACTCTGATTAGTGTGGGTTTTTGGTTTTTTGGTTTATTTTGTTTTTGGTTAAGTACCAATTTGAGATAATGTGCAATTTTTTTCTTTCCTGTAATGGTCCATGAGACCTAGGAGTAGTTAAGAAGAGCATGATCACATTATTGATCTTCCTTTGGTTTTTTGGTTTATTTTGTTTTTGGTTAAGTACCAAGTTGAGATAATGTGTGATTTTTTTATCTCGCGGGATGGTCCATGAGACTTGGGATTTTTTAAGAAGATCATGATCACATTATTGATCTTCCTTTTATGTGCGGATGATAAAATATTATAAGTAAATATCATGAGAATCATGTGGACATTTTCCATTAAATAAGAACTTAATTGATGACTTTGTCTTGAAATCACCCTTGCTTGACTTACACCCCCTTTAATTGTTGTGTGGATTTTTGGTTTTGTGCTTTACCTAAAGAAAGTTAGCCACCTTGACTTTGGAAGAATTTAATTGTTGACTTTGTGTTGAAACCACCCTTTCTTGAGTTATGCCCCCCTTAATTTTTGTGTGGGTTTTTGGTTTTGTTCTTTGTTTTTTCCTAAAGAAAGTTAGTTTCCTTGAATTTGGATCCCTTCTCTTGAATTTGTTTTTTTCTTGTTGATTTTTATGATTTAACAATAAATATTTTATGTTATAAACTATTATTTGTTTAAATTATTTAATTATTTAATTATGTGGCTACGACCCCTCTAGGATAGTTCTTCTTGGTATTTTCCATCTTGTTGGAGATATCTTCTTGGTTATTGTTTGGTTATAATTCTTCTTGGTTATACTTGTTAATTCCACCTTGTGTCTGTTTTTGTTCTCTTCTATTGTTGGTGCCACCTGTGTATGTTGTTGGTTAGTCTATTGATATTTTACCCTAAAAGTTCTTCTTGGAAATTTGTTCAATGTGTCATGATGAGATCTTCCCCGAGGGTTTGATCAATGATCTCTTGAAGATTTTTATGAGCATATATATAAGAGGATAGAAACAACATATCATGTAATATTGTTTCTTGTTTTAGTTTTAAGCAAATGTTTTGCCAGTGATTGTTTTTGTCTATGATTGTAAAAAATATATTTGTTCTAGTTTTTTCAATATATGTCTACGATGCTTTGAAGTTGTTATAAATGCTTAAATGCTTGTGTTATAAATTTATTATTTCCATTTAATGTTTCTATAACTTATGAACTTTAATATTCATGAATTTTCAAAGGATATATATTGAAGCGAGATGTTGAGACAAAAGTCTCCAAACATTCCTCACAAATGCTCTAGGATATCCCAAGAAGGAAGAAGAGGAACCCCTTCTTTTACTGAGACTTCGAGTGATCAATGACAATCTAGTCAATGGAGGATATTATCAAATGACTCTGTTAATAGATCATCTCGAGAATGTGCTTAAACAAGTGTTATGTATGTGGTCTTCTTAGATAGGTTTCACATTGATACTCCTACACCTAAGAATGTAGGGAATACATTAGGACAAGGAAATTAATTTGGTAATTTTCTTTAAATTTTTATTTTTGTGTATTTATATATATATATATATATATATATATATATATATATATATTTTATATCTGTTTTTTTTTTAATTTGCTTATGTTAAATTATGTCAAGTTAAATGTTGTAATTACTTTCAAATATTTGTGTAGACAATGAGTTTAATGCGAGGGAAGACAATGAAAGAGAGAGTGGATGTCATGAAGATTCTAATGTTGGTGAAGAGGGTGAAGGTGGATTTAGGACGCAACATTATCAAAAAATATAAGATTACATGCCTACATCCACTTATCCTTCGAATGTTGGTGATGAGCTTCCCTGGGAAGAGATTACTGAAGAAATGACCCTTGAGCGATGCTCAGGTGTTAAAAACAAGTTGAAAAACTATTTGAGGAGCTTGGATCTCCCTCGGGAGAGTAAACAAAGCTTGGAGATTGTTTTGCATTCATTACAAAATTTATGGATTCATATCAAAAGATGGGGCTAACCAATGACAGTTTTGTCAATTTGTTGATGAGATGAAAGTCTAAGGTGATGAGCTCTGATAAATGGGATGTAGTAAAAAATAAAGTTTCAAAAGAAAATGTAATTTCTATGTTCAATTTCAAATATGGGGAAAAAAAAAGATGTTGAAGGTGCAATATTTTAAGCACCCCAACATAGAAAGACATCTGTATAATAGATTTTTAGTAGCATATGAAAATTTATTGTGGAATGATGAGGTTCCACATTATTTTGCTAGACACTTTTATGCATATTTTTTCATGGACATTTACCCTGATTATATTAGCCTACCGTCCGATTATTATGGGGCTGATAAAGGATGAGCATATGATTGAAAATGGGCATATCAAAATGCAACATTGCAAAGGCCTCCACGACCTTTAGTATCTCGCCCAACAGGGGCATTTGCCTCAAATTCATATTTGTGACTTTCACTAGAGGTTGGCAAAGAAGCTAGAAATGAAATCAAGAAAAAATTAGAATTGATTTTTTATGGTGTTGATGTTAGTTTGAACCGTCAGCGAGCGGAAGCCAATTCTTGGGCCATTTTTGTTTATAAAACAAATGATGCATTAGATACCATGTCATTAGAATATCTTAAGGAGTATGCAAAAAAAATTCGTAATGGTTGGAAGGAGTTCACTCAGAATGATGAATTGAACAATAGATTGGTATGTGTTCTAGTTAGTAAAATTTTTAGGATAGTTTACTTCTAGTTCTAGATCTAGATACATATCATTGTATTTATAGAAATAATTTAGTTGTTATTGTAATTAATTACAGTTTGGAGATATGTTGAATGAATGCCCAGTAAATAAGGGTCTTGATTCCACAAGTTTAAATTTGGATGGTTTGAATCATGTATGTGTTTTCTAATATCCACATATGAGCACTTTAGTTGTCCAATCTCCAATATTTTGAATAAGATCAACAACATAACATTTATGATTTTGTATAAATGTGAACACATTGAATCCTAGACTTAGTTCTTAGTTGTGTTGTTCACGAATCCCTATTCAATCTCCTACTACTTTGGCAGGCTTGTTCCAATTCTCATTGGGAGAGTTTGAAGAGGGTGTGAGTTCACAGGTGTCATTGCATGTTGAAAAAAAAATTAGTTCTATATTAAAATTGCAAATTGTCATTTAAATTATTAATTTAAAAGAAAAATATCTTAAAAAATATTTAATTTATTGAATCATAGGTTGGGATATCATAGGAATTACATGTTTTAAAATTTAAAACTAAAATTTAATGTGTTAAAATAATTTAAATTTAATTTACAAATTTTCAAATTTGAAATGTGTTATATAGGCAATGTGGAGAAGAGAGTACCTGCGAGTGTGGTTGAACAAAATGTGGAGAAGAGAGTGCGAGAGATTGGGATTGAGGAGGAAGCATCCATACCTGGGAATGATGCATCTATTCATGATGATTCATAAATGTATGTTCATTGCACATCTGTGAGTTTTAATTTTCTTTTATGTTGGGATTTTATATAAATGTGTTCAAGCTTATTTTTTTTGAATAAGCTTATATTTTTCACTTTTTCCAAATTTTTGTTTTCTCAAATTTTTAGTTTGGTCTTTCCAATTCATAGGGTTACTAAACTAGTGTCTATTTAACTTTTCAATGTTTTTATCAATTATTTTGAAATATATAGAACCCATATATAAGATTATCGTTGTCTTAAATGGTACATTCAATCTTATTTATGTTTAGATCATGATGAAGACCTAATTTTGAACTTGAAAATTTGATTATTTGAGAACATACTCTATCCCACATCAGAAAAGGGGAAGTTTCTAAATTTTCTTTGATTTCATTCATTTTCTTCCTTTCCAAGAATGACATAGTATGTACATTTGTGTTTGCTTCATACAATGAAGTGAATTCCTTCTTTCCAAGGTATTGTCAAACTCTTAACTAAATTGGTTACTAACCACAAAAACCAACATTCAAGTAGATTTACAAATAAGCTATGTACATGCATAATCTCACTTATGTTTAAATTATGAAGAAGAAATATTTCAAAGAGAATTTGATTATATGTAATATGAATACATCCCAAAGATGAAAATATAAATGGTTTTTGAAGAATGACTTAATATATGTGAAAAATTGTGTTTTCTTCATGTACATGAAATATTATATGAGAACATCTATTCCACCGTAGAAAGAGGAGATAAGTATTTTCTAGAAGATTGTTTTTAAAATGGAGATTTGTGAACTTTCATAGATATAAGTAATTTCTTGGAAGAATGGATTAATATGGAGATTTATGATTCCTTTAATTTGAAAGAGAATTTGAGGGAATTTGATTATATGAGAACATCTATTCCACTACAGAAGAGGAGAGAAGTATTTTACTGCTGAGGAGATAAGTATTTTACTGCTGAGTAAATAAGATCACCTAGCATGAGAATTTCACCTGAAGGATCTGAGACTTTATCCACAAGGAGATAAGTATTTTATTGGAAGAATGACTTAATATGGATATTTGTGAGCTTTATGCATACACAACTATATTTATTTTCAAAGTATTATTTAACTATTAACACAAAAATTAGTTACTAAGAACATAATTTTTCTCTTTAATTTTTTTTAAGATTTTAGATAAGATTTTACATTGTTTAAGTCATGTATGCTTAATGTGGAGAGTAACTATTCTGAAAGTTTTGGAACTTTCTGATGGAATTTTGGTTTAAAAAAAGTGTCAAAAAAGTTTAATAAAAAGAGAGGGATAATCTTAATTTGTTTAACTCTGGTTGAGTATGTTATCATTTCTTATTGTTTATTTAATATTTAGTTAAAGTATATATGTTAATATGTGTTATTTGATTTTTTGTTTATTGTTTTTTATTGTTACAGATGTCTACATTATATTTGGTGGAAAATATGTTTACATTATATTTAATGGAAAGGAATATGTTAGAGAATGAGACTTAACTCTTTTGGTATGTATGTCAATTTTGTTTTAATCACAACTTGTTTTATGTATCCAAAATGGTACATGTGCACATTTTATTTTAAATTTGTACATATATTTTATTGTAAATTTTTAAATTTTGAATTCGACAAATGTTTTTTTTTGCATGTATGAATTGCAGGTATGAAGTGATCTATCTTAAAGTGATGGATTAGAGTCCAAAATTTTGGAGTCAAATGTCTTAGTTTTTGTTATCATCCCAAAATGGATGTGGAACCTATGTATTTGGCGGTGTAGCTATTCAAACTTTCATTATATATATATAGAACTCAAAATATGAATTTATTGTCTCATATTTGATTTCTCTTATATTGTTTATGATGGTGAAAGAATAAGTTGTTGCTGAAAGCCACCTATTCTGGTTTCCCTTTTGTGGCAAAATAGGTGGCTAATAGGTGGCATTGTATAGACATAAACATAAACAATTATTAATATACAGATCCTATTTTATTTACAAAAAAAAAAAGGTTAATTTATGTTTTATGATACTGTGCTGAATTTCAAAATGTTTATTTCATTTTATTTATAAACATCATTGTACTATGTGAAGTAGAGTTGATTCTGTATATAGTGGAGTTGATTGTGTAGTGATGGGAGATCTGGGTAGTTATCATATTATAGTTTCTAACTTATAATTTAAATTTTGTTTGATTTGTACTATGTGAAGTAGAGATGATTTTGTATACAATGGAGTTGATTCTATAGTGATGGAAGATTTGGGTAGTTATCAAATTATAGTTTCTAACTTATACTTTAAATTTTGTTTGATTTGGAAATATTGTTGAAAATAGTCAAACAAATAATCAAATTTTATAGTTTCCCACTTTGGAGCCCTTTATCCCAAACGACACTTAGAGATGAGGGTTGAGGACTAGAGGGCTTGCTCAAGTTAGGTTTCAGACTTCTCAATTGCCTCCTATTAATAATATTAAAATGGGAAAAAAAAAAATATTGTATATTTAAAATATATGTGATTTTCTTATGAGAGAGTGAAAACATAAAAAGAAAGTCTGAGTCCATGGTGATGAAAAATTAGTATTAGACTGTCGAGGTTAAAAGCCAGTTTTCATTGGGTGATATGGGTTTTATTCCATTCGATTCAAGTGATAATCAATTGACTTTAACAATGAAAATTGTAAATTTAAGCATATTGATCATTGCATCAATATAGGCCCTTCCTTTATATTGACTCCTTTCAATTCAAAATTTAGTAAAAACTATGAACTCAAAATTGAATTTCACAATGAAATATGTTCATCCTTGGTTTCTTTATTGAAAATTCACAATGAAATGACATTCCAACACTAAACTGGTTATGTTAGTCTTTGGTTTATTTTCGAGCTTTCAATATATTTATTGAAGAAAATGTGAAATAAAAATTGAAATAAAAACATGATTTGTGTAACACCCTTGTTTCCCCCCAACTTGTAATTAATCATAAAATAGGATTACCATGTTAAGACATGTGAACAATGTAAATGTATTATTTTTTGAGTTGCCAATAACTGACTGTGGGGGTGAAGCCTTGAAAGTACTGGCCATAATATCACTAGAGGAAGAATGTGAAAACTATAAGGGAGGGTCATTATATCAAATAACCCCAAATTCCCTTGATGAGGATAATAAATCTCCTTTAGATCCCAAGGAGAGAAACCAGTTAATGAAGAAAGAACCAGTGGTTGAATTATCAACCACTCCCATAAATGGAAGCATGACCAAAACTGTAGAATATCATCCCGAAGTACCACTGGGTATGGTAGACCAAACTGACCGGAGCTCCCTTCTGACAGAATGAATAGGATGGATCGAGAACCATCCTTGAATAAAGATATACAAATCAATAAGGAGAATGCGCAGAGATCTCCAACAGTTAATGAATAGAAGGCCACGAGCTTGATGCCAAGTGAGCATCTAATCAACCTCATCGAGGCCATAACAAAGAAGGAAATCTCTGAAAGTTTGGAGAGAACAGAACCTGACAAGAATCTTAAACATAGAAAAATTTCTTGAGAACTACAAGAGTTCCCTGGTGATATCATGGCTTGGCATGGGGGTGGTTAGAGTGATAAGAATGAATGCCTCTGAGCCTATGGTCAGGTGGAAGGATGAACACCCACAGTGAGTTAGTTGGATACCACCTATAATAGATAAGTAATTGCATATCTTATGTATTTAAGTGGTATTGTGAATTAAAGCTGGATATCCTATGAATGTTGCAGGGATAGATATGTTTGCTTAATGATTTATACTATATCCCATTTTGGTGTCTACTTGATTGTATAATTAGGAAAGTAGGAAATTATATGTATGGGATATGTTTTATACTTGTAAATTCTTGCATCCTGTGGGGGCTTAAGATAGAGCCACGAACTATGAGTTCATCGACCTTGGGTATAGTTTCATGTACATGTGTTGACCCTCCTAGTCGTTATGAGTCCCTTGGAGGACAAAGTCTGTTAAAGATAAAGAGATATAGTGAACGTATGCACTGGCTCTCTGTGAGGAAAACAGAGACCGAGAACCACTTAAGTTCTATAGTTGAGGAATGAACGTAAGGGTTGTGTGTAAGGATTATTCCAAGTGTTACATTCTAGAGAAAGAGAAAAAGGATCTTAAGCCTTTTAGAGCCAACCAAGCTCAGGAATAATAGCAAGATTGAAGTATCAAAAGGGAAGGATCCTTTGTTCAGATGATGAACAAATGAGAATCTATTCGGAAAGAGCCAAGGTCTGTTGTAATCATTGGATACAAAAAGGAGTGCGAGAGTTAACCCCTTGAGTCCTCCATAATTCGCGAGTTCAGGGAACTGTGAGTTCGTTGTAAGGGAAGTAAAAATCCCCAAAGTCCTGAAGTCCCAAAGTTAATTTGAACCATGGATCTCTGGATCCCTCGGGATCCTTCTTGACCATCTAATTTATGAGATTCAGAGTCCGCGCTTCGGGAGAGTCATGTGTTGGAGTGACCAAAATCCCGAAGTTGAAGTTACAGATCACTTAGGAGACACTCACAAAGTTATTGAACACTCTGCAGCTCATTAAGGAGTGCTTGAGAGAAAGTTGCCAGGAGGGCACATATATCCCTTTGAGGAATAGAAGGGACAAATACCTTCGAGGTCAAAGTAGTTGAAGCTTAGAAGAGATAGTGCTAAGAGGGCACAAGAGTAGGACTTATTCAAAGTCCCGAAGCTCATAAGAAATAAGAACTTTTCAGAAGTGCAGACGAGGTCCAAGAGACAGACCGGTAGGAGGAACAAAGGCTGAGGCCTTTGAATACTTATAAAATCCTCTAAGATAGAGAAAGTCGAAAGCTCAGGAGGAGGAGTGATAGAAGCCATCAGATCAGTTGTGGAGAGGATCCTGGACCATTAGATCAGTGTCCAATGAACAAAGGAAGCGTAGAGGAGAGGAACAGACCCCATTTGTTGGATCTGAGCGTGAAGGACCAATAACCATTGGATCTAGAAGTAAATGCATGAGACTTAACCCTTGTGTCTGTAGGAGAGTGGACTTGTCAAATTCTCAAAGTCCCAAAGTAAATTGGGACCATCCATCATCAAGGAGGACCTGTGGCATAAGATCCAAAACTTCGGAGGATTGTGGACATGGAGGAGGAAAAATAGTCGGAGTAAATCCTGGTCATTGATCACCAGGGGACACACATTAGAAGATCAGTAACTCCAAAGAAATAACTTTGAGAGTTTTTGATTGAGAGTTGAAACTCCCAAATCCCAGAGAGTCGGAGCCCATAATTAAATATCAACCGTTGGATCAAAAGGGACACATGGTGGAGATCTGTTGTCCTCGGGTGAAAGTAAAGTTTGATATTTGAGGTTCCTGAGTCCTAGAGAGCTGAAGGAGATATGAACCGTCAGATCTAGAGGTACACATGATGACAGATCGTACACTTCAGAGAAATCACTTCGAGAGTTTCAGATTTAGAGTTGAAACTCCCGAAGCCCGAAGTGTCGAAACTCTGAAGTGTCGAAGCACTGAAGTGCCGAAGGGTCAAAGAACTAAAGAGCCAAATAGATCTGAGCCATTAGATCTAGAGGACAGGTGGCATGAATTTTTGGATTTCGAGTAAATACCCAAAGCAAACGCCGACCATGGGATCGTCCGAAGTAGATCTGAACCGTTAGATCTAGAGGATAGGTGGCATAAATCTGTGGATTCTGGGTGAAGACCCGAAGTAAACGTCGATCATCGAATCGTCCGAAGTAGATATGAATTTTCATATCCTCCGAAGTGAACCTCAAGAATTGAATTGCCAAAGTGAATTTGAGCTGTCAGATCAACAACTTCAAGAAATCCCTTCAAGAGTTTCTCAGTTGAGATAAGAGAACTCTGGGTAAAGATCTGAAGTAATTCATAGTCGTCAGATCCAAGGGAGACATGGTGAAAATATGATAACTCTGGATAAATATTCGAAGTAATTTATAGCCATCTAATCTAAGGGAGACATGGAGAAAATATGTGGACTCTGGGTAAAGACCCGAAGTAATCCTTGATCATCAGATCAAGAGTATATGCATTAGTGGATTATAGCCTTCGGATAAAAGCCATTGGGAAAAAGGGTGAAGTTTGAGATTTGATATCTTAGAAGTCTAAAACCCGAAGGAGATCCCGACCGTTTATTGAGAAGAGGGCCACAAGACCATTGATCTAGTTGAAAGGTCAACCACTTGAAGTAAAGGCAATGTCGTTGATTAGGAGGACATGTGTCCGCAGATCATCAACTTGGAAAATTGAAGTATGGAAGAGAGCAAGGTTTTGAGATTTGAAACTCCCAAAACCCAAAATCACGAAGGAGATCTTGACCATTGATTTTGCAAGAGGTAAGATCTGATCCATAGGTTTGAGAGGGGCATATCTAAACCGCCAGTTTTCGAAGTTTTAGCATTGCGGGGATATGAGTTCCATGGATGTTAAAAGGTTGAGGGTGGCCACAATTCAAACCATGGATTTGAAAAGAGGACACGTGGAGGCTTGAGGAGAATTGTGGGTTGAAAAGAATTTTGATTCAAACCTCCTTTGGCCATGTCTGCAATCACACGGTCCCGTAAGGTCATCGCCCAAGGTCACATCAAGAGGGGGATTATCCAGAAAAGGAGCTAACACCTAGTACTTTGAGATTTCACAGGGGAGTGGGAGGGAAGGTCACGGGTGGCCTTAAACCTGCACCAAGAAGCCTGAAGATTTTGCGTTTAATAATAGAATGATACCATCAAGGTCTCAGAGAGTTGTTTGGCTTCAGAATCATAGATCCTTGACCAGGAGTTCGAACTGGTTCTGTGAATTTCCAAATTCGAAACCATGAATGGAGATTTTTTCTTTTAACAAAAGTGAATTTTTTTATGCCCCATCGTGGGTGTGTTACAATTTAGAACCTATTTTAATATGTAAAGTTAAAATATACTTTACTATAAGTAATTGATTTTCATTAAAAGTTATATTGATATAAATTGTTTATGTATTGAAAATAGTAGTAAATGGTTGATCTGGAAATTAACAATCCTCTGCATATTGGAAGTATTCACTAATGCCATTAATATGACACCTAACATTAATAGAAGTATTCACTATACCATTAATGTAAGTATTCACTATGATAGTCCAACACTAAACTAGTTATGTTAGTCTTTGTTTTCTTTTCGAGCTTTCAATATATTTATTCAAGAAAATGTGAAATAAAAATATGTAGTTTGAAATAAAAACATGATTTAAAACCTATTTTAATATGTAAAATTAAATATACTTTAAGATAAGCAAGTGATTTTCATTAAAATTTATATTGATATAAATTGTTTATGTATTGTTGATGGAAATTATCAATCCACTGCACATTGGAAGTATTCACTAATGCCATTAATATAAAACCTAACATTAATGTAAGTATTCACTAGTGCTATTAATTTTTAATTAGGATGTTAATCATACACTTCCTTGAATTTTGAATATACTCTAAATTCAATTAAAAAACTGAAAATCTAAATGCAACAAACCAAGCCGTAGTAGATGACCTGCTATTTTTTATTTTTTGTTATTAAGCCATAAAATCAAATTCGTTTTCAACTTAAGTTTTTTTCAATCAAACTTAATGACAACTATGTTTAATGTGTATAATAGATGTAGTTTTAGGTTCTTCATACACATTTTTCAAGTAGCTCATAATTTCAATTGTGTTTTCAATTTTCTTCAAGATATTGAAATCTAAATGCACAAATTTAACAATTTAATATAATATCAACACTTTTGGAATTAAAATTCACAATTTCATAATTAAGATTGATACTTTTTAAGATGTCTTTAAAATTTTTAATTAGGATGTTAATCATATGTATTACCTTGAATTCTTTAATTAGGATGTTAATTATATTTTTTAAGATGTCATTAAATTTTTTCTAAGCCATCAATAGTCCCTTATAATGACATGGAAATGGTTCCTAGTATTGATATGAAGTTATCCTCTTCATATGAAAAACCATTGAACAATCATTGCAAATAATGAACCCAAATCTTATATGTAGTAAATTGGTTACATGCATTAAAGGATTTGTGTATACGATCTGGATAATTTGTAGGATTAAAGTATAATCATCCAAAGTATAGGTCATTTTAGGTTCCCTAGATACAATCTATAGGTTCTTCCCTGAAATTGTAAATAAGGCTTGGTAAACTTTGTAATTCATCAAAAATATAATTTTTCTTGATTGAATGGACCATGAAAATAAACTAAACTGGAAATGATTCTATAATCCTAGATAGTTATAAATACGTGTACTTTCAATGAAAAATATTAAATTATGGAATGTACATGTCAATTGTTTAAAGAAATCGTAATGGTATGTCATCTTCAATTATTCGTTCATGATTGACTTTGGACATTTTCCATTTTCTAACTTGTTTTTTTCTTGATTGAACTTTTATTAACTTTATGTGCTCTGCACATATCAAATCACTATATTGATAACTTATGACATATGAATGGTAGTCTTGAAAGTGAACATGAGTATTGGTTTGATGGATTTATTGAAAACAATATCCTTTCAATACGATGGATCCTCTTTCATATATAAAACCATTATCATCAAAATATTCTAATAACCTCATCTTTTGTTTTGTGTAGCGCATAAAATAATATTTCATGTTTTCAGTGTTGTCTATAGGTGAAACCATGACAAAGACATCTCCAACAAATAATTCGATATGTTAGATTATCACAAGTAGTTCATGTTAGATTTGACAACAAGTAGTTCATGTTAGATTATCACACAAGTACATCTACAAGTTATTTGAAAAAAATTAAACATAAAAATTACCTTCTCTAACAATATCAGAAACTCTATTTCCATCAACTAACACTATAGTTTCATTTGATTTCATCTCCTATCATATTGCAAGTGGAATTTTCTCTTTTATATTAAGTTTGGTATGTCTCCAAGATTTAACATATTCTGCATTTTTCATTTTCACAAATCTCTATGGATTTTGTGTCCTCTATGAAAAATGAACAAAAACAAGACTCATTTCTTCTATCAAATGAAAACACATTTTGATAGAGTTTTGTTTTAACTAAATTCATTTTTCATGTTCCATGTATTGTATTATTGTTGGAAAATATTTAACAGACAATGAATGCTTGTCATTGATGGCAAGTACAATAGTGAAGATGGCATGAGTATAGGAAGTTTGTAATTGACAGAAAAACAGAAGATAAGTTCAGGAAGGGTGAATGATTGGAGGTGAATGATCGAAGGCAACACAACATTAATCGAGTGATCGAATACCCGTAAAGTTTGAGAAGAATCTCTGATCGTTGGATTCCATTCAAAATTCTCGAAAGAACGAGGGTCATCAGATCTAAATATAGACAAGAAGAGATCATTGAAGAGGAGGATAGATCTCATCCATCAGATCCAAGCGCAAGATCCGACCATCGTTGGATCAAGAAGAACCCGCACATCCTTTAAGGTACAAGGAGAAGCGGACGTAATCACGATATGCAAAATCACGACCTAATATGAACTGTCAGATCAAGGTTTAATCTGGACCGTTGATTCCAGTCCATGTCGGAGTTTCGAGGATCGAGAGTTTGAGATGTCAAAGTTTCTTAACATCAGGAATCCCGATATTACGATATGCGAAATCGTGATTTAATCTGAGCCGTCAGATTAAGGTTGAATCTGGACCATTGATTTGAGTCCATGTCGGAGTTTTGGGGATCGAGAGTTGGAGATGTCAAAGTTTATTAACATCATGAATCTCGATTTCGCGATATGCGAAATCACGATTTAATCGTAGCCATTAAATTGAGATTATATCTGGATCGTTGATCCGACCCCATGTCGGAGTTTCATGAATCAGGACTTTGAAGTGACAAAAACACTAGACATCAAGGATGTCGAAATCGGGATGTGTGAAATCTCGAATGAATCTGAATCGTCAGATCAAGATATGATCTGGACCGTTGATCCGACTTCTTTACAGAGTTTCGTGGATCGGGACTTTGAAGTAATAAAAGAACTGAACGTCAAGAGTGTTGAAATCGCGATGTGTGAAATCTCGACTGAATCTGAACCGTCAAATCAATATGCGATCTGGACCGTTGATTCGATTATGGAGTTTTGTGGATTGGGATTTGGAAGTGACAAGAACATTGAACATTAGGAATGTCGATATCGCGATATGAGAAATCGCGAAAATGCTTTTTGCATAGGCGCTTGGTTATGACCATAGTCATATTGGGGAAGGAGCTAGTGCAGAAAATTTCTGTATCGAAAATTTGGAGATCGCAAAATGAAGTGTCGAGACACTCAGCTCAGGACTATCAAAATGCCGAAACCCGATTTAAAGGAAATTAATGCAAGATCTCATGAAACCAATCAAACGGTGCAGGTGAATTTGAACAAAGATCGGAGGGTTACTATTTTCTCTTGCAGTTAACTCCTTAGTTACGAATCTATTAGACAAACAAACTCATGATTGCCAATTAGTTGGCATTTCAGTTGCTTAGATAGTTGTCTTTCTTTTGCCGAAGGAAATGTTAAGTGCAACCTTTGTGGATGTGCATATAAAAGAAAATGAGACAGACAACGTGGGGATTGTTGTTCTATATGAGAAAATAATGAAACTGTGAGAAAAGGAAAAGGAGAGGATGCGCAGGAGGAGATTGAGCATATGTGCAGTGTGAGATGAAATGCAGAGCAGAATGATAGAACAAGTTGATGCAGAGCAGACCTGCTGATTAGAAAGAGGAAGAAATAAATTGCAGTGCACATAGAAGATGACCAGATGTACAAAACAAAGAAAGATTGGTAAGAATTGATGTATCTGTGCAGTTGAATTTTTTTCTGTTCATTTATGTTCCAGGGAGGTTGGGAGGTGCTTGAGAGGACTGTTGTCCTTAGAGGTTCAAGTGGGAGCTTGAACACGGGAAGTTGTAGCTTCCACCTGGTTGCAGCCAGAGAAACCAGGGTGGCAGGGTGGTGCAAGGGAGAACAAGTGTTCTCTGTTATACAGGTTGGAGCCTATGTAACTAGAATTTGGTGCTTCCATCCAGTTGGTGCTGGAACAAATAGGGAGTTGGTGCTTCCTTCTAGTGGGTGCTAGAGATACCAGGGAGTTGGTGCTTCCTTCTAGTGGGTGCTAGAGAGACCAGAGAGTTGGTGCTCTCAAACAAGTTGCAGCTTGTAAAATAAAGGTAGCAGCCTCACATTGAGTTGGTGCTCAATTAAAGATGATGTACATAACTTAAAAGACTGCCTATCATTTCGAAGAAGAAGAGGTTTTCTCCCTTTATGGGTTTCCTCGTGAAAATCTGTCTCTGTGTATACCTTGTGTGTGACTGATGCTTTTTAATTTTACTTTCCATATGCTGTATAATGTTGATGATCACTTGAAGAAAGATTAAGAATGTTTTAATAGACTTAATATTGTTTAAGCTCAAAGTCAATTGATTCACCCCCTCCCCTCTCAATTGTATTAGTAATTTCAACAATTGGTATCAGAGCGGGTTCCTTTTATTTAAAGGTAGATATGTGAGCTTAAACATGACAAGTCAAGAAGGGACTTTAGCCTCTAAGCCCCCTCTGTTTGATGGAACAAATTTTTCCTTCTAGAAGATTAGAATGAGAACATATTTAATGGCCTTGGGTGCTGATGTTTGGGATGTAGTAGAGACTGGATATACAAAGCCTA
>ML791600.1:152212-203585 GCA_009831015.1 Picea engelmannii
AATTTTCATGACTTACTCTTAGTTCAGAAGATTTTAAGATCTTTGCATGATAAACTCAATCCAAAGGTCTCTGCAATAGAAGAGTTAAATGATCTTAAAACTCTGTCCATTGATCAACTTCTAGGAACTCTAACTGCATATGAAATGAGAATTAACAAAGATAAATCTAGTACTAGAGAAGAATCTTTTAAAGTAGACAAGAATATTGATTCAGAATTAGATGATATTGAGGCAAAATTTGTGAGAAGGTTAAAGAAAGGTTCGAGAAAATATCAAGGGAAGTTTCCCTTCAAATTCTTTAACTAGGGTAAGATAGGTCATTTTGCATCTAAGTGTCCCCATCAGAAAAAGGACCAGAACTCTGATGATGAAAAGAAGTTCAAATACAAGAAATATAATAAGAAGAAAAGTTTGGTTGCAAATAATGACAATTCCTTAGAAGACACCGACAATGACTCATCCTGTGAAGATAAGGCAAATGACTTCATGCTTATGGCCAAGGAGGATTATGATAATAAAAGCATAGGAAGTGATGATAATGATGAAGAAGTTGTGGTTGATTTGGAAGGAGAACTGATCAATGCACTGGAAGAAATTGATAGATTCAGAACTAAGAACACAAAGAAAAAACAATTGTTGACACAGTTCGAGAAAGACAGTAAAAAAACTAATGAAGACTTTGCTCTGCTGAAAGTGGAATTAGAAGAGGCAAAGGAAATAGAAGACATACTGAAACAACAATTGTCAAAGAAGAAAGTCAGATGTGAAGCCTTAGAAGAAGAGATAGTAAAAACTAGAAAAGAAATGGAGAAATTTAAAGGACTGTATCATCAAAATCTGCCAAGTATTAAAGCTTCAGAAGAATTAACCTCCATTCTAAATCAGCAAAGAAATTTAAAGTTGAAAGATGGATTGGGATATGAATAAGGATCAAGTAGTGATCATCCAGGTAATACAGAATCCATCAAGTTTGTCAAATCCTCAAACATTGACAACAGTCACTCTGCAGAAACAAAGAAGGAAAATCAACCACCAAGAAGAAATGAAAGAAAAAGTCCTAGAACCAAATTTGTAGACCTGAAAGATTATTGGCATGAAAGAAGTCGACCCCCTCAAAGAAGATAGATTTTCTCAAGGTACAAAGATTTTTTCTATGGCTATTGTTTTTTCTGCTCTAATTTTGGTCACAAAGCTATAAACTGTTCTTTAAGATTTATATATGAACAATCAAGATATTCAATGAATAACTATCTTCCACAATAAAGATTGAGACAACCAAGCAACAAACAATCACAGATTATAAATCATGTGATGACTGGGATAAGGACACAGGTGAAACACAACAACAGATATGAGCATAACAATCGTTATGATCTATTATTCAATGAACCAGAATGTTAAAACTGTCATAATTATGGTCATAAAGCTGCAGACTGTCGCTTAAGGAAATACAATTCATATTTGATCCCCACTACTGAAAATGTAAAAGTCTGGAAGAAGAAAGTAGATGACATGTGTGGAATAGTGCTATCAGCCCAAAAGAAAAAGAATCCCTGGTATATTGACAGTGGATGCTCCAAACACATGACTGGAGACAGAAGTAAGTTTCTAACTCTAAGTGATAGAAAATTAGGGAATGTAACTTTTGGAAATGATGCACCTGGAAAGATAAAAGGTAAAGGAATTGTAAATTTGTGTAACATAAAAAGAAAAGATCAAGATGTGTTGCTTGTAGAAGATTTGAAACATAATCTTCTTAGTGTCAGTCAAGTCTATGACCGAGGGTGTGAAGTTGTTTTTACCTCTAAAGACTGTAGAATAAAAACTATGGATTCAGGTCAACTAGTTGCAAAAGGTATAAGAACAGAAAACAATGTCTATGTTTTAAAAGAAGAAGAAGAAGAATGCAACTTAAGAAAATATGATGAAAGTTGGTTGTGGCATAGGAGACTTGGTCACTTAAATTTTGATCACATAATCAAACTCAGAAACAATGGGGCGGTAAAAGATCTTTCGAAGATATCAAAGCCATATGACTCTATTTGTAAATCTTGTCAAAAAGGAAAGCTTACTCACACTCAGTTCAAATCTAAAAACCTTCCTTCAACAGAAAAACCTCTCCAATTAGTACATATGGATCTATGTGGATCATCAAGGAAAGAAGGTACAAGAAAAGAAAATTACTTTATGTTGATTATTGATGACTATTCTAGACTAACTTGGGTTGCCTTTTTGAGAGAAAAACCTGAAGCATTTGAAAAATTCAAAGTATTTAAGGCTCTTACTGAGAATCAAATAGGAAAAAGATTAAAGGCAGTAAGGTCTGATAGAGGAGGAGAGTTTAGTTCTGGGAACTTCAAAGAGTTCTATGATAAACATGGGATCAAAAGAGAGTACACAATTCCAAGGACTCCACAACAAAATGGAGTTGTTGAGAGGAAAAATAGGTCAGTACAACAAATGGCAAGATCAATGATGAATGAAAGGAACATACCTCAGACATTTTGGGTGGAAGCAATTCATACAGCTGTTCATATCCTTAACAAATCTCACCTCAGACCACACAGTGATAAAACCCCTTATGAACTTTGGTTTGAAAGACCTGCCTCAATCAACCATTTTAAAGTTTTCGGGAGTACATGTTATATCAATAACAATGATGAAAATATTGGCAAATATGATGACAGGGCTGATGAAGGTATCTTCTTGGGTTATGATACAAATAGTAAAGGGTACAGATGCTACAATAAGAGACTGCACAAACTAGTTGATTGTATAGATATAAAAGTTGATGAAGAAATCCCAGTCAGAAATGTAAGCAGTGTCGAATCAAGAACAAAAGATACAATTGAAGATGAATATGAACAGGTCCAAGGATCGGAAAGAGAAGAGTCTAGATCAGATGAAGATACAAATATTCAAACTGACACAAATAAGCAGAAAGAAGAAAAATCACCTCTCAGAATTATTAGAAAGAATCACCCTGAAAATCAGATAATTGGGGATATAAATGAAGGAGTTCAGACAAGAAGGAAATTGATTAAAGACTCATAACAATCTCATGTTGCCTTTTTATCTATGACTGAACCTAAAAATTTTGAGGAAGCTAGCCAGGAAGATAATAGTAATAGAGCAATGAATGAAGAGCTTGATCAGATTGAGAAGAACAATACTTGGGAGCTTGTTCCTAGACCTGAAGATAAGAATGTAATAGGTTCCAAATGGGTGTTCAAGAATAAAATGACTGAAAAAAGACAAGTTGTTAGAAATAAAGCCAGATTGGTATGTAAGGGATATGCACAAGTGGAAGGTCGGGACTATGATGAAACTTTTGCACCAGTGGCAAGATTGGAAGCTATCAGGATATTTCTTTCTTATTCATGTCATAACAACTTCAAAGTTTATCAGATGGATGTTAAGTTAGCATTTCTTAATGGAGATCTAGAGGAAGAAGTATATATGGAGAAACCTGAAGGATTTTCTTTGACAGATAATTCTAATTATGTTTGTAAGATGAAGAAGGCCTTATATGGACTAAAACAAGCACCATGAGCTTGGTATTATAGACTGGAAAAATTTCTACAAGAAAAAGGATTCAAGAAAGGTATTGTTGACAATAACCTTTACATTAAGTCTGAAGATGATAAGTTACTAGTTGTTTTGGTTTATGTAGATGATATTATTTTTGGATGTACTAATGAATCATCTGTCCAATGGTTTGCTAATTCTATGAAAACAGAATTTGAAATGTCCATGATAGGAGAACTGCCATACTTTCTTGGTCTACAAGTAAAACAAAGCTCAGAAGTAATTTTTATTTCTCAAGAAAAATATTTGAAAGAAATGTTGAAGAAGTTTCAGATGGAAGATTACTCTACAGTTAGCACACCTATGGTGGTTGGTTGTAAGCTGAGTAAAGATGATATCTCACTGGATGTTGATCAAAGGACATATCGCTCAATGATAGGCAGTCTTATGTACATCACAGCATCCCGTCCTGATATAATGCAAGTTGTTGGAATGGTAGGTCGTTTTCAGTCTACTCCTAAACAAACTCATTTGGTAGCTATCAAAAGGATATTTAAATACTTGAAGGGAACAATGACTTATGGTCTGTGGTATCCTAGAAATCAGAATTTCCAGTTAACTGCTTATTCAAATGCAGACTGGGCAAACTGTGTTGATGAGAGAAAAAGCACCAGTGGAGGAGCATTTTTTCTGGGTGACTCATTAATTGCATGGCTTAGTAAAAAGAAAGGATCCATTTCATTATCCACTACAGAGGTAGAATACATTGCTGTTGCTACTTACTGCACACAAATTTTATGGATGATACAAACTCTTGCAGATCTGAAGATAAATTACACTGATCCCATTCCAATTCATTGTGATAACACCAGTTCCATTAGTGTCTCCAAGAATCATGTTCTTCATTCCAAGACTAAGCATATTCCAATCAAGTACCATTTCCTCAGAGAACAAGTTACAAACAGAATTGTTCAACTGAATTATATACCTTCTACAGAACAGATTGTTGATATCTTTACTAAACCATTAGCAGCGACCCCTTTTGGATATCTTCGTCAAAAGATGGGGGTTATAATCTCTTGTGTCTAATCTGTTCACATGGTCAGGGGGAGTACTTATTGAATATCTGGTGTATTTCCAATATGTTTATAGTCGACTGGGGGAGTATGTTTTGCAACAGATCAGGGGAAGAATGTTTCTTATTTAACATTGATGTCAAAGGGAGAGAAAAGAGTTCGGGAGAGGAGGTCTGAATGCATGCGGGTTCTTTTTTTGCCAGATCTGAATGCATGCGAGTGCATGTGTTGCCATCAATGCCAAAGGGGGATATTGTTGGCAAATATTTGATAGACAACGAATGCTTGTCATTAATGGCAAGTACAATAGTGAATATGGCATGAGTATAGGAAGTTTGTAATCGATAGGAAAACAGAAGATAAGTTCGGGAAGGTTGAATGATCGAAGGTGAATGATCGAAGTCAGTGAATGATTGAAGGCAACACAACATTGATCGAGTGATCGAAGACCTGTAAAGTTTGAGAAGAATATTTGATCATTGGATTCCTTTCAAAATTCCTGAAAGAATGAGGGTTGTCAGATCTGAATATAGACAAGAAGAGATCGTTGAAGAGGAGGACAGATCTCATCCTTCAGATCCAAGCACAAGAACCGACCATCGTTGATCAAGAAGAACCTGCATGTCCTTTAAGGTACAAGGAGAAGCGGACGTAATCGCGATATGCAAAATCGTGACTTAATCTGAGCCATCAGATCAAGGTTTGATCTGGACCATTGATTCCAGTCCATGTCGGAGTTTCGGGGATTAAGAGTTGGAGATGTCAAAGTTTTTTAACATCAGGAATCCTGATATCGCGATATGCAAAATCATGATTTAATCTGAGCCGTCAGATTAAGGTTGAATCTGGACCATTGATTCTAGTCCATGTCGGAGTTTTGGGGATTGAGAGTTGGAGATGTCAAAGTTTATTAACATCAGGAATCCTGATTTCGTGATATGTGAAATAACAATTTAATCTTATCCATTGAATAGAGATTAGATCTAGATCGTTGATCCGACCCCATGTCGAAGTTTCGTGAATCGGGACTTCGAAGTGACAAAAACACTGGACATCAAGGATGTCCAAATCGCAATGTGTGAAATCCCGACTAAACCTAAACCATCAGACCAAGATATGATCTGTACCGTTGATCCAACTTCTTTACGGAGTTTCATGGATCAGGACTTCGAAGTAACAAAAACATTGAACGCCAAGAGTGTCGAAATCATGATGTGTGAAATCTCGACTGAATCTGAACCGTCAAATCAATATGTGATCTGGACCGTTGATTCGATTACAGAGTTTCTTGGATCGGGATTTGGAAGTGACAAGAACATTGAACATCGGGAATTTCGATATCGCGATATGAGAAATCGCGAAAGTGCTTTTTGCATAGGCTCTTGGTTATGACCATAGTCATATTGGGGAAGGAGCTAGTGCAGAAAATTTCTGTATCAAAACTTTGGAGATCGCGAAATGAAGTGTCGAGACACTCAACTCAGGACTATCGAAATGCCGAAACCTGATTTAAAGGAAATGAATGCAAGATCTCATGAAGCCAATCAAACGGTGCAGGTGAATTTGAACAAAGATCAAAGGGTTACTGTTCTCTCTTGCAGTTAAATCCTCAGTTACGAATCTGTTAGTGAAACAGACTCATGATTGCCAATCAGTTGGCGTTTCAGTTGCTTGGACAGTTTTATTTCTTTTTCCGATGGCAATGTGAAGTGCAACTGTCATGGATGTGCGTATAAAAGAAAATGAGACAGACAACGTGGGGTTTGTTGTTCTATATGAGAAAAGAATCAAACTGTGAGAAAAGGAAAAGGAGAGGATGCGTAGGAGGAGATTGAGCATATGTGCAATGTCAGATGAAACACAGAGAAAAATGACAGAACAAGTTGATGCAGAGCAGACCTGCTAATTAGAAAGAGGAAGAAATGAATTGCAGTACAGATAGAATATGACCAGATATACAGAACAAAGAAAGATTGCTAAGAATTGATGTATCTGTGTAGTTGAATGTTTTTATGTTCATTTATGTTCCAGGGAGGTTGGGAGGTGCTCGAGAGGACTATTGTCCTCAGAGGTTCAAGTGGGAGATTGGACACAGGAAGTCGTAGCTTCCATCTGGTTGCAGCCAGAGAAACCAGGGTGGTAGGGTGGTGCAAGGGAGAACAAGTGTTCTCTGTTATACAGGTTGGAGCCTCTGTAACTGGAAGTTGGTGCTTCCATCCAGTTGGTGCTAGAACAAATAGGGAGTTGGTGCTTCCTTCTAGTGGGTGCTAGAGAAACCAGGGAGTTGGTGCTTCCTTCTAGTGGGTGCTAGAGAAACTAGAGAGTTGGTGCTCTCAAACAAGTTGCATATTGTAAAACAGAGGTAGCGGCCTCACATTGAGTTGGTGCTCAATTAAATATGATGTACAGAACTTAAAAGACTGCCTATCATTTCGAAGAAGAAGAGGTTTTCTCCCTTTATGGGTTTCCTCGTGAAAATATCTCTGTGTATACCTTGTGTGTGACTGATACTTTTTAATTTTACTGTCCATATGATATATAATGTTGATGATGACTTGAAGAAAGATTAAGAATTTTTTAATAGACTTAATATTGTTTAAGNGTATTAGTAATTTCAGCAGGCTTCATATGGGATTGATCTATTTAAATCTTGGATTCCAACATACCAAAAGAACCTACACAACACAAGAACTTCTTAACTTGAAATATCTCAAGAAAATGATTGAAGATTGAATATAAATTTGAACACGTGAATAAAAATATCTTGTATAAATGTGTAACATGTATATATAGACACACCTATCCACATCCTTTAACGAATTATTTTCATGGATTAGCACCATTTTGCACCATTCAACAACTTTATCAACGGATTCAAATCGATCATCATGAGGGTTCATATGATACCTTCGAAGTGTTCATTTTACACATGCCCCTGCATCGTCATTCTCTCATTTTCCATGACCAGCCTCAAAACAATTCCAACAATGTGTAATGTTTTATTTTTTATGAAGAAGACACAACCAATAAAATGATCGTGAAGATTTGAACTGACCCGCACACCCATCTGACCATATCTAGTGTCAACCAAATCCAATCCCTCGTTCTTTCAATGAATCATAAAATTTATCAAAACAATGTTGTATATAATGTGTCGTGTGCTTAATCATCACTTATATAAAAGTGATATTCTTTAATAACATGTCGATTTCCATTGGTTCTTTCTATGTTATCAATAATCCATTGAGAATGTGTATATAGAACATGGACAAATATAGTGACTTGATTAGAATGATAATATTCACTATGTACTTTTTTTCGTGGAACGAATGTGTAATTCTCTGCAAAATCAACTACAGACAAAATTGTCCCTAGTGGAAACACTTCATGGGATTGTTTGAATTGTAGGTTTTCCCATTGAGCTCTATGTGAATTCTTGGTGCATTTATAAATTTCTTCCTCAAACTTCTTCAAAACATCTATCACATAGATTTTATCTACTTTCAAATCAATCATTTTTGAAATAACCTTTGAAGAATGTGGAGTCGTGATGTTGATATATTCATATCTCTTCCATTTGACTATTATATTAGAAAACGATTGATCATTCATATCAATATGATAATTTGAGTGAAAAAAACTTAGATTTCCACAACGATCACATTTCTTTCCACCAACACATTTTTTTTGGTAAAATAATTCATCACCTTCTCTTTCACATAGTATTTCAGATATAAAGCATAGAATGTGGAAGGAGGAGGTGAACTTGGCCATAAATGTTTACCAAAATAAAGAAAAGTGTCATAATATAACTCAAATTCCACATGATAATGACAACAAAAAGTGTCACGGGCAGTGATGTTTCTAAAAAAACGATGGCTTTTGTTGCACAAATGTATTGATGAAAACTTCTTTATTCTCTTCTTTGAACTTATTGAACAATTGTATTTGTGTCATTGGAAATATATGTTTTGGATGTTCTTCATATTTTTTTTGTGCTATTCTCCATCGCAACACATCCCTTGTATGTGGTGAAACACGAGATTCTGTCAAACAACCATTATGGGCCAATTATTTAACATTTTCTATAAGTCTATCTTTGTAGGGTTGTTGAGAAATCACTGTCCAACAAACAAGTTCATCATTTCCATCTATTTGCAATCAAAATTTTCTATGTTTGTACAATGTTTTTCTTGATGTTCCCATCATTTTTTCCATGTGTTATGTCAAACGATCTTTTATATTGCTAGATGAAACAACTATTGTTTGTATCACTCTATGTACAACACTGACATCTTTTTTTCGATATTTTCCAAAAGATCTTAATACACTTGTTATATTTTCAAAGCCATTATGTTTCAACTTTGTATCTTTTGTCGACTTTTGAATACCCAATAATGATGTAGCTTCTTTTAAATTTCTTGAATTTATTAGACAGAGTAAAATTTGAGCTTGTACTGTCCCCAAGGTGTAGGACAGTCAGTGACAGAGTGTGTTGTTAAGCCACTCTGTGTTGTTAAAGTCACCGGTTCGAAACCTACGGGGACAAAAAATCCAACCATGTTAAGGGTTGGTGTGGCTCAGGTTGGGTGCTATCCCTGGGTGATTTTGACGGCTTAGATGCCCCTGAGTCACGGTTTCTCAAGCCACATGTTAATTGCGCAGCCAACAGGTCCCACACAAATTAACAAAAAAAATAAAAAAAATGAGCTTGTACTGTTACTGATTCATGTTTGAAAAAAATATTCTACATATTCTTAGTTCAATATCTTATATAATTCGTAGCTTCTTTCTTTCCAAATTTGTCAGTATCAACAGTTTCTAATATTTCATCATCAATGTTGATAGATTCTCCTGCATATTTCAATTTAAATTTTATATTAAAAAACAAAACCTGAACATAAATTCACTAAACTATATACAAGTGTTCATCTTGTATTATCAAAATTTATGTACATACCTATAGGTGATTCATCTTCTACTTCAATTTTGGTTTCAATGTCTTCATCGATGTTATGAGACAAATCTATTTATGTGTTTCGAAAAACATCAAATCGTAATGACAATCAATTATATTAAACAATATTTTAAATTTGAATTATATACTTTTAATATAGACAATATGTTCATGTATACCTGCTTGGACTTCTTCTTGTTGAAAATATCTATTTACATTATCATTGTTTCTTTCTTCAATATTTTCATGGTCTCATTTATTTCTCCAATAATGTTATTTCCTTTGATTGTTATGGTGAGTTTCATCTCAAGTGCGATCAAATTTTATCTTGTGCAAACTTTTGTTTCCCATGAGTATAGTTATCTGTAAATTTTTTTAACAAAATCAACATTTCAGAATAGTCTCAGAAAAACTTCATTGTCACAAAAATTATTAAAAAATAATATCAATAATTTTATGTTCAACAAAGGATTCACCTTGAAAAAATGCTCAACATTTAGCTTTCAACATATAAATTTTTATTCCAATAAAAACTTGAACTTAAAAAAAAACATATTTTTTTTTCATTCAAAACATAAATTACCTTGTTTAACAAAAACGAAGAAGATGACTCGAAACTTTGTTTAGGTACTATAGAAAACCATGAAACAAGCGATCAATTGTGTTAAATGTGTTCGGCCGAAAACTTATTTATACGATTTGGCACGAAATGAAACCATACGACATGTCTTTTCATTGTTTCTAGCTGACGAAATTCTCTCACCCATCTTTCATCTGATTTTTTTTTTTTTAGATGAAAAGCTAGGAAAACGTTTAATTTTAATGAATTTCATTAGAATTACATTTTTCGGCCGAAAACTAGCGACTGAGAATGTTTGTGGGAACTAGAGAATTCCCTCTAGCTTACCTGAACTTTGGAGGTTGTGGACTCCTGCAAATACTCAGAATTTGGTTTTAAAAATGATACCAACATTTGAAAAATTGAATCTACTTTCAATTCCTATAATTTGTTTTCATTTCATTATTTTTATCTAATTTTATTTAAATTAAAAAAAAAAAATCATTGCATAATATTTTCAATTCACATTGTTATTTACTGAAATGAAATATCTGTATCTCTAAAACTACACAGTGAAAAATTTAAAAAAAATTATATTCATAATCCTTAAACTATTCTTTTCAAAAGGGTATTTTTATATTTAAATTTTAAGTAAAAATTAAGATAGATACAAGGTGGTGGAAAACATGTGTTTAAAATCTACAATGTTTTTCAGTGTGGTCACCTTCAAAAAATTCTAGAAATTATAATATTCATCTGTTAGATTCAAATTTTAGTCATAATAAAATAGAGTCTTTGTAGATTGTTGCAGTATATTTCATTTGTTAAAAAAAAAATCTTTAATAATAGATTAAGGGAAGAAAAAAAACTCATTATCACTCCTTTCGTGTTTAAGGAACATATTGTTAAACAATTTTCAAATTGACATATCAAATATCAATAAAACAATTTTGAAAAATAGTCAATGGAAAGCTAACAAAACTCTTCACAAGTTTTGTTTTTACTGTAAAGTGAAATTCTAAAAATATATATATACTTTTGTATACTGGAAGTTGAAGAACTTGTGAAAATATAGTTTTTTTCTCATAAAACAGGCAAATAGACACCCATATTCATGATTTCACCCACTTTGTGATTCATCCAAGAGAGGTATCTCCTCTTTACCTCATATAAAATAAATCCCACCTCTCCTCATTTTCACATCTATTCTCTCAGAAACTCTACTATGCCAAAATTTCTCCCATCTCTCTCCCATCTCTCTCTCATCCTCTCTCATTTTCTCTCATGATTCTTGGTGCCATTGGGAAAATATTTTCTTGGTTAGTAAAATAGAAGCTTTGAAGTATCTCTTGTGTCTCTTGGAGTATTCTTAGAGCCATTTTTTGGTTTGTTTATGAGGTAATATTGCTGCAGTTATTTTTTTGTATTTCCTTACTTGCATTATTTCACTTGGAGACCCAAGCAAAGTATTTTTCTTGGGATAGATTAGTGGTAGTATTACTATTAATCTTTGTGAGTTTTTTCTAGTATATTTGGAAAGTATTTTGCAAGTTATTAGAACACACTCACCTTTTTCCGCATCTTGTAGCAAGGATTTACAAAATTTGCAGGTTACCAAAGGCTTGGAGGAGTGGATTTTAGATCTGGAAATCCATTTTTTTCATCCATCTAAAGCTTCATACATTTTATATTTTCATTTCCAACCACATATCTATCAATTTCTAGCATTATTTTCATCTAAATTTTCAATCTAATTTCTCTTTTTATGTCCATACTTTTTATTAAATAATTTGTGTATGTTGTGTTCTCATAAAAATAACATTTTTTCAAGTCTTTTTAGTAATTTCCAACAAGGAAATCTTGTTCTTTTTTGTAGGTTTTTGTGGGTTTAGGGACAATTTCTGCATATTTTTGGCCCAAAAAGACCCAAAGAAGCATCCAAGAGTTTTGGTTCCAAACCCTCTTCTCTATTCTCATTCTCTAAGCATTGTAAGAAGCCCAAGAGAGTCTCTTGGGCTTGCATTCTTTATCTCATTGTCCAAATATAAAATTTGTAAATTAGTTTGAGTGTTTTTCCCACACCTTGCATAGTGATTGACTTCACCATCCATGAAATATTGTGAAGGCTAGATTAAAATTTAATTTTCTTCTTTTCTTTTATTAACCCATCTTGGCCAAAACCGGTAGGCTTGTCCTCAATCTTGTGCCATAGTTGTGAGGTTGTGCTTTTATTTTCAATTCATTTAATTTCACCCACACCTTGCATAGTGCCTGTCTTTGTTATCCAAGCAATATTGTGAAGGCTGGTTTAAGTTAAATTGTTGCAAAGTAATCATATTGTTGCCTCACATTTTTCTTTGTATTCCCTCCCTTTGCCACTTTGTGGATGTTGGATAACTAAGGGAAAAGGATTGAGATTCTAGATTAATTAGGAACCCAATTTATTATTGCTTCTACCACCAAAACATGTGACTTGGGAGGCTAGAAGGGGTTGAATTCGGGGACAGCTTCACGACACTATGTGTCCTCCTTGTTGAGTGTTCAAACATTCTATATTTGACCTGTGGAGCTAGTGACGAACCTTGTTTGTTCTTATTATTGAGCACCAAACTATTCTTTTTGGTTGAAGGGATAAGAATTGGGGGTAGTAACATAGTGTAGGCTTGTATTTTTCACACGTAATCTCCCCCTTAATTAAAGAGAGACCTAAAAATTGCTAAAATCAACCTACACACTCTTTCACAACATTTACTTTTCAAGCAAGTTACTTTTTCAAGAAATTTACTTTTTAGCAAATTCCTTTCATGTGAATATTTGTTTCAAAGCATTCTTTATTTTATGTATTCTTTATTTATTTGAACACAATTTATCTAAATGTGAAGTTGTTTCTCATAATTATTTCATAACATTGTCTCATTATTGTATAATAGTATTATTGTTGTATATCTCATTTAATCAATTTTGGGGTAATCTTTAGGAATTGGTCTAATTGTTGATTTATAAATAAAGGGTTTGCTTGTCATTAAAGGAGTTGAAATTTTGCATTTGTTTCATGTCATTGGGTTGGGTTTTCTTAATTAAACAACTAAATCAACTCCTAGAATTAAAACAAACTTTCACATAGCTTAATAGGGTCTACCCCCTTGGATTCCCTAGGAGTGAGCCTAGACACAAGGACTCCAGATTGAGGTGATAGTGGGTCTAGATTTAGGTTTGTGCCTCCAAGGACATCTTTGGTATTGTTTCAAGGGATAAGTCTTTCTATTCTGGGAGTATGATTTATTTTTCTTTTCCTTTTTGTTTTTGCTTTGTTTGATGCTTCTTGTTTGTTTTGGAATAAACTTGATCATCTCGCGACTCCACTTAAAAATAATTTGACAAAGTATTATTCAATAAGGAACTCACGGTTTGCTTAGCTTGATCCTTGAACTTGAAAGAATTTTTGGAGGAAGTTAGCCAAGATTTCTTCTTGTAGGATCCTTAATAATTTTTGGTTCCTAGTCCATTTTTGTAGACATTTTTCTTTTGTTTAATGAACCCAGTTTAGAAATGGATGATCTTTTACAACCTATTAATTTTTCTGCAATAAGTGATTATCAACATATGATTCTAGAAGAAGCTTTGAGAGCTCTCAAAAAATATTTTTGTCTTGAAGGACATGAGACCACCATTGCAACAAATGATAAAATAGTCAAAATCAACTATTCTTGTTAAGATTCAATAGATCACAGATATTTTATATTCATTTTTAGAGGTAGAATATATGTTTCATCAAGATGCATCACACGAGGTAATTTCTCTTCAATAGTATTTTGAGATTCTCCCACTACCAGAAGGTGAACAATCGACCGAGTAAGAAAAATATCCAAATCATACTCCATGAACCATTCCATCACCAAGTATAAGTACTATTGAATATCTAAGAGAAGTATTTTCTCATGAATATTTGGAAATAAATCATGGTTCCTTTGTCTCCACAAAAAAGTCATAAAAGGACCTCTTGCCAAGTTCCAAATGTAGCATTGTATGATTTTGGAATTCTTTGAATGCACATGAGTTTGTACATTGATGATTTAGTGACTAAGTTATAAGTTTGACACTATAGGTTGGGGCACACCTATTATAAATTGACGAAGAATCATGTGCTAGAGGTTTCAATCAAAGAACTATTGACAACTAGGATTGAAATATTGTACATGGAAGTGACAATAGGACCTTCAAAACCTATTGCACACATTATTGCATAGGAATAGATTATAATACTTCAAAAATCCTACTAGACTCTTTATTCAAATAATTAACAATTGGAAAAAGAAGTACAAAACTTTCCTATAAAATATCAATTGTCACTAATTCGACACCTAAAGTAAGCTAAGGAAAGGTTGGAGAAGACAAAAATTAAAGATACTAAATTTTTAGAAATTGTAGTCTCCATATTTCGATTGTGGAATTATTTATATCATGTACTAGAATTTGAATGAGATTAGAATATTAATGCATTGGTAGGTCAAGTTGTGGAGAAACAAAAGACCCTGAAGGAGCTATGATAATAAACCTAATAATCTAGTATGGTTGAAATGACTGATTTGAGTAATTATATCACATCAAACCATGCAAAAAAACAACAAATTATTAGTAAAGTGTCTCATCTCCAAGATATGGCATTGTTCGGGTAAATCCATCTCAATAGATAAAAGTCTAAGGTTTGAACCCATGCAAGATACTAAGGAACTTGTTATAGCACAAGTTGTAGGTTGGGAATATCCCAACCCAACTACAAAGAAAGTGATGCAACTTGGGAATCATACACCCAATGTCACCTCGATGTAGGTCCCACACTTCAAGGGTGATTATGTCACTCTAGCAAGGCAATCTCGATGACCCTATGGTGAATGCGATAGATATTGATAGAGATGGAAGTGAATCCCCTAAATTTAAATTCTAAGTGGAGTGAAATTTGTGGAATGAAGACTTGGGAAGGTCCAATGGTTTCCAAGTATATTGAGTAACTTGTAAATGGTGAAATACCTTCCCGAGACACAAGAAAAAACACTTTGCAATGATGTCTGTTAGTTGGATTGACAAGTTAATATTGTTGTTCCTAATTTGCAAAAATATATAATAGCATATATCAACAATATAATGGTACTATAATCTGCTCAATAAATGTTAGATATGAAGTATAAAATACAAGAGAAAGACTAGTTAATGACTAGTTAAACTCAAGATGAAAAACCAATATTATAGAATAAAATTATAAGGTGGTTGTAAACACTTTTATACAACAAATTATATCAGCAAGGAAATCAACCACTGAAATCCCCTCAAAATTTTCCAAAAAGTGCGCTAGACCAAGAAGAATAAGTGTGCAAACTTTGAGCAAAATCCAATGGTTGATAAGGGAGTTATTCAAGACAAAGAGTTAGGGTTTTTGCAGCCCTAATGGTTGAAGATGTAATTTAATAATAGAAGAAATAAGTATCCCCTTTATGGTGATTCCTTAGTGGATGTGAGGTTCCCAAGGAACAATGAATACAATCCACTTTGCAGGAAGTAAAAATGACCAAAAATCATGTTTCCCAATGCAGTATTTCATTTCTCGAATGCAATAATAAATTACTAGTGCTCTTAACTATTGTGTTAATGGGGTCATGAAAATAAATAGGTATATAAGCTACCTCTTGGGGTTGTAATACATTTTACTTCCCAAGGCAAGTTTCTCTAGCTAGGGTTTAAGCTAAGAGGGTGTATCCCGTTATACTTCCCTTAGAAAACCCTTGTTTAACCAATAACATGAAGCATAAAATGATGAAGACTATGGTGGGGGTGTATGCCCTTATACTTCCCACCTATATCCTAGTGCAATGACCTTGAATTGAAACAAATTATAGCATGAGAGTAAAAACCATACCAATTCAAGGGAAAATTCCAAGATAATCCACCACAATAGCAAGAGATAAGCCTTTTGAGGCTAGAGCATCACTCTCATCAACCATAAAATCAAGAAAATAACCATAAACAAGAGCCAAAAGAGACAATATTTCCAGAGATAGTGAACATTGCATACCAATACTTCACACAAGAGGGAGAGTTATGTTAAAATAAGATCTTATGATCTCTTATTTATACAAAATGTCACCAAGGTGACTTGTCCATAAATTAAGGGGTAAACCACAATAATATGGGTCAACAACCATAATATTTCCCCCTTTAACAAAGTAATATTAAATAATTCAATTAATTTCTTACTTTTTCACATATAAACCCTAATTGTACATGGACGCCCCCCCTTTAGGGGACATTTTGCCACTTAGAAGAAGTCGTTGGTGTTGGAGAAGCATAGTTATGCCTCCAAAGGGCACATGCCAATAATATAGATAATATCATCATGGTGAATACCATCTTCTCCTCAAAATGTCCATGTGTAAATGAGTGGAACCTCACCACCAAGCTCTATTCCCTCCTAAGTGACGTCATGCCTCTAGGAGTGATGTTTTCCCTCTCCTAGGAAAATAGTTTGGTAGGTGGGGGCTAGGCTATGTCATCCAAGTCAATATCAAGGCATTCCAAGTCTGATCTTTCTCATCCGGCATGCGGGCCCTTGGCATCAAACCTGTGGAATTGAATCACCATGGAAGCCTAAGCTAGGCTCGTTCTACCAAAACTGTCCACCAACTAGGTCTTGCAAAGACAAATGAGAATGACTTCCAAGGATCTCAAGTTATAACATCATTATAAGTGAATCCAATCAATAAATGAGCCACCTAAGAATATTCATGAAATATCACTATATCAAACAATTAAATTCTCAAAGACACTATGCGACTTGTAAAGATTGAATATGGGAGGGTTGACGAGGTGTCCTATTAGGTTGATCTTTCCCTAGGTCAAGGAGAGTTTCCAAGAGATCCCTCTCTAATCCATGTAAAGTGGGTGAATTGGTTGGGGTCAATACTCAATGGGCATATGTCTTGTGACATACAAGGGGTCGCAGTGTCTCATTCATGGGTTCCTTTGTAGAGGGTGTGTGGTAACTTCGTCCGCAATGCACTTTTTCCAAGCCCATCAATTTGCATTTATCTTTCTTTCATTGTATTGTATTTCAATATAACATAAGGAGAGGTCAATGGTCACTGCCAAGGCGTGGTGACTAGATGATAGGTCAACTCGTGATGAGACATCCTATCCTTGAACTAACCTTTTAATCATTCTTTATTATATTTGGGGTCCCCTTTACTCAAAGATAAGTGTTTCACTGCTTTCTTGGGTGATCCTTGGGTGAAGCATATGGAAGGTTTATAAAACCATTTTATATTTTACCCAAAATCAACCCCTTTGGGCCTTCATCCCCTTCTTCCAATAGAATGAGGGACAACCCATTCTTGGGTCAATGTACCCTAAAATCCCAAGAGATAATGAAATGGAGGGGAATAATTATGGAAAGTGGTAAGTATGGTTGGGAGTGGTACAAAGGATATTTAAGGGAATTCCTAGTAGAAAAACACATCCCCAAGGAAGACCATTTACTAGGGAATAATGTCAACCACTAAGGTGAAGCAGGGAAAAAGGAATAATGTCCAAGCATATATCATGAAATCTACAACAATGTAAGATACAACATTCTCAGTTGGCTTAAATATTGAAATGATTCTCACCATAATACTGACTTGTACCTCATGGAGCAAGGCCCACTACCTTCCAGAAGCCATTTGATGTGGTGGATTCCATTTGGAAATCTGTGACCATTTATGGTGGTGAGAGGGGTTTCCATCTGTGAAAAATGGTATTGTTGGTCATGTAGTCTCTCGACACTCCATATATGAAACTTGAAGTCCTTGAGACATAATTTCCTTAGTTATCCAGAAATGGAGATAACATCTCGCTCCTACTTGGGGACATGTGTTTGTCGTAGAGAGCATGAGAAATGAAACATATCCTGGTAGACATGTGCTTGCAAGGAAACATCAAATTTTCAAGTGAAGTATGACCCGGTCATCCTTTTTCTCATATGATCATAATCAAAACCAACTAAGCTAGAAAAATACAATTTTGACATTTTTTCAAAAAATTCTAAACTAAGCATGAAATCAATATGAAAGTAGAGAAAAATGAAAAGGAAATGCATCTAAAATAATATTCGAAATCAATATGAAAATGAAGGGAATCAAAATGACTTACTTACTTACCTGGGGCATGGACCCTAAAGAAGTCATGTAACCTAGATGTGAGGTTGGAGAAGAGACCCATATATCGGTAGTGGCATATTCCTCCTGTCTAATGCTTCTAGATAGTACCTTTATTTGTCACACTTCTTCATGATGATGTAAGGTCCAAGTCAAGAATTATTGTCTTCTTGGTCATATTTGGGCTTGCCCTTTATTTTGTCCCACATGAGAACAATAATTCCTTTATCCAAATTGATGCAAGGTGTATTCTCATCATATGGAAGCTTTGTGTGGAATATTTCTTTGACTATTTCTTCATATTTCTCATATTCTTCTTCCATAATATGAATAGACCCTAGATCCTTCCCATGGTACTTTGCAGTATTATTTTTATCTATCCATGGGAGAAACATCTCTATGGAATATTCCTACGTGAAGGGCAACTCAAATGGCTCATACTCAATAAATTGTGGAGGCATATCATAGTAGTGTTCACTGACATAGTTAGGGCCCCTCATATCCATCACATCTGTATATTTATTTTACTTATTATGTAATATTCCATATGTTCCATCGCAAATGGGAATATATGGATGTGTAAGGTTCATGCTAAGGAAACCTCCAAGGTATGAGGACTAAGTCCTTGACAATATAATCCCCTAGGCATATAGAACATTGATCACCAATATGTCCACAAGGACTCTAATATGTGGAAAATCTATCAAAAATACCTCAACATCTTCACACATCACCAAGACCTAAACTCATCTTGAATCAATAACACAAACATTTCCATAAGGTTGGATTGTCTTCAAACCAAGTTGTTTCATCAATTTCAATGACATTACATTTGTTGAGGCCCCTGAATCAAGCATGTAGTTGTTCAAGAAAAGGCCATTCATTCCTACTGAAATATATAAGGGAGGTTTCTTGTCTCTTGGACGATCGAGATACATAGTATTCAAAATTATGGGAAGATCCTCCTTCTCGGATGACACCTGTAATATTTTCAAAATTTCCATTTTCATAGAAAGGATCTTAGACATCTCTATCACTAGGAGCATCATATTCAATTTTTCAAACATGTTTGCAGAATCTACATTCAATTGAATGTAACTTGTAGGAGTTGTCTTAGGAAGAAACTCACATACTGGTTGTGGAGGTAGTGGAGCCACCTTTTCTACTGATGGAAGAAGAATATTAGGATGTGATGGAGGGGCTGAAGCATTTTGTCTTTTGTAGGATAGAATTTACCTCCTCCTCAATTCCTTCTTCTGATCATATGCCAATTTATTTAAGGCCCAAAATCTCCCCTCTCTTTCTCCTATTATTTTCTCTTCATTGATCTATTCTTAGGTAGCATGTTCATCTCTTCTGGGGCACTCATCTTCCATGTGGGGTTCTTTCCATGGGAGACACCAAGATTATATATCAATTATCCCAATAGGTTTCAAAGCATATGGGGCCTTTGCTTCTTGTTGAGGTCTTGGTTTCCAACCGGTGGCATCTCTTTGTTATCTGGAAAACTGAGGTCTAGGAGCATAATGATTTATTTCCACTGTAGTCATATGGTTCATAATTTGATTCTACACTTGAACAAATTGAGTATTCATTTGGTCCATCTTCTGATTCAGGAGAGCAATTAGGTCAGGAACATTGTTGTTGGAAACCTTCGTCCTTTCTTTTGTTTTGGTATGAGGGTACTAAAAAGGTTCTATTTTTGAATCAAGGATATTCTCTTCAATATCAATACTGAACTCTTTAGCATCTTCCAATGATGTGGGATTTTTATCTTTGAGAATGTGCCAGACATTCCCTTCAAAAGAATTCATGTAAAGGAAACGATATGAGGATGTTGTAGGGAGATAATCTGTTGGAATTTTACTATACAACATATCAAATATGGAAATTAATTCCTTTATGGTTTCATTCTCATTTTTCTTTATTTTATTGAATTGTGTCCCAAGTGTGCCACCATCTGTCTTTTTAGACCATCTTCTCTTGAATAAGTTGGAAAAATAATCATAGGAAGTGATATCATTATCAGGGAGTCCTTTGAACCAATCAAGGGCTTATTCAATAAATGATCAAGAAAATATCCTCATGGCCACATCTTCATGATCAATACCTGTATTGTCCATGTCTCATCCCATGGCATAAATGTGGTCTTTAGAAGTTATCACATTGTTTCCTGGGAACTTTGGAAACCACTTTTTCACTTATTTTGGCATTTTGTTAGGGTAACCTTGGATATTGGACATGTTAAGAGGTTTGTAGAGGTCCATTTCCCAAGGGAGAGCCATTGGAACAAGAGGAAGGGTATTATGGTAAAGGGTTTTAGCAATGTGAGACTTGAGAGGAGGCCTTTTTTGGTAAACCTTAGAAGGCTTGAACATCCTATTAATATTATGGTAGTGATGGGAGTTATTAACCTCCACATGTAACCCTAAAAAGAATAGAATATTTTGGGAAGAAAGAAGAACCCTAAAAGACTTGGACATAACCCTAGAAGTAAATTGGCTAAAGAGAATATTTTATATTGAGTCTTTAGCCTCTAGAAATAGAATTCAGCCCAAGGAAATATGAAAAAGCAGTATAAATATAAGGCGCTAGAGCTCATTTTCTACACACATCTTTCAACTACAGAAATGTAAGAGTGCGCACTGCAAAAACTAAGTAAGTGCACAAGTCTGGAGAGTAGTTGCAGCTGCAACTACTGCAACCTGTATTCTCGGTTTAGTCTTGGATTTTATATTGGTTATGGTTTGTACTTTCTTCCTTGTCTTCTAGCTCTAGAGAGAAGTATGCTACATTGATTGGCTACTAGGCCTTGGGTTTGACTCCAAAAGAATTCTCTGTGAAGGTTAAGGTTCTCGGGGGTGGCTTCGACCTATGGTTGGGTGACAATATTGCTATATCGTCTATGGTTAAATGATCACATATATTATTTCTAACAGGTTATGGGCCCACACTATTTTCAGACAGTGTAATCACTAGAAGATAGATTGGGAGGATTTGCTCAGTTATAGTTGCAGTTGTAGTCAATTTTTTGTCCCATCAACAAAACCCTAACCCTCTTGTTGAGGTGCCTTAAGTGAATATATTGACCTAATTTCTAGATATCCTAGTGCGCCCTAACCCAGTGCACCTCCTAGTACTCTCAACAAGTCAAGACACCAAGTTTGATTTTTTGGTCAAAATCAAAGGTTGACAAAGTCAAAGCAGTCATGACTTACTCTATGAAGTCAGAAAAAAAGTTATAAGGGGATTCTAAATTTAGACCATGGAAGAAAAGGATTGACCTCATCCTTGCCAAGAATAAAATGTTGGAGATCATGAAAGGAAATATCGTGGAACCACAGTTTGAAGAAGGAAAAGAGAAGGAACCTCAGAACGTTGCAGTTATGGAGAAGTTCAAAGACAATGACATCAATGCCATGAGTATCACTTGATACCCTACATCTCTCATCTTGACTCATATAAGAAGATGTACAAAGCCCTAACTAACCTATTCTCAGTCAGAAACATTGGACAAGTAATGATTCTAAAGAATGAGCTCTGTGACATGAAAATGAATGATGATGACATCATAACATCATACCTTGTGAGAATATCTCAGATAAGATATCGACTACAAGTTATTGAAGAAATCATTTCAGAGAAGGAACTGGTAAATACAATACTCAATGGTCTTCCCAAGACATGGGATGAATTTTCCACAAGCATGAACACAAGAAAGTATTATCCCACATTTGAATAACTCTAGACTTTCTATGCACAAGAAGAATCAAGTATTCATGCAAAAGAGAAACCTCAAAAGAAATACGATGATCAATTTTTCACAGCAAGGTTCAATAATTTCATAAATAAGAAGAAGTTTGGCTCAAGGAAGAAACCAAATCAAGAAAAGAATATGTCAAAGATACAATGCTTCAATTGTCGAAAATATGGTCACTACATGAACCATTGTCCTGAGTTAATAAAAAGGAAGGAAACAGACAAGGCAATAGTTGTCGAAGAAAGGGAACCCTCGAAGAAGGCCAAGCAGGATAAAACATACTTCTTCTTCTAAGTCAATGTAACAAAATTATTCATAGTTCTTGTACATACCATGTTTACATAGATTCTATATATATATATTGCATATCTATTTCCTAGAAGATAAGATGTTCAAGTGAAAAAAATACCTATGGAAGAATAACAAGATAATGATTTCTATCATGATCACTACAAGTCAAGTAATACACATGAGAAGATGAAGTACATTGACAATCCTTGGTAACAATTCCTATGGAAGATATTATATAAGTAACAACTGACAAATAATCCGAAATTAGAATCAAACTTGAAGAGACCCATAAGAAGTCAAAACAAAAAGAAGTCAACAATCAAGAGGAAATTAGAAAAAGACTCATGACACTTTGCAGAATGAAACAAGGATGCAGACTGAATCGTGGACTCTCTTCGATGGAGGGAAGTGATTACAGAATTCCAAAAGAAGAGAATGCATTCATGCATGAAGCAAGGATTAGGAGGGAGCTAATCCTAAATGATATGATCCTTTGAGGTGTTGATATTATGGTAGCTACAGGAGGTATTTACCTCCATGAGTAAACCTAACGAGAATAGAATATTTCAGGAAGCAAGAAGAAACCCTAATTAATTGGTTAATAAGCCTAGAATACAAGTCATCTCAAGAGAATGACTTGTATTAGGTTATTATCCTCCAAGAGAAGAAGTCGGCTAAAGGAAATATTGTATACTAAATATTTAGTACCCAGAATGAGAAGTCAGCCCAGGCAGTCTGCCAGAATTAGTATAAATATAGGAAGCCAGTCTTCATTCTGGACAGTATTCTCAGAACTGCAGAAGAAACACTTGTGTGCACTAAAGTTGGCCAATTTGTGCACAAGTTTGGATGATATTTGTTGTTGTAGCTTCTGCAACTAGAAGATTTTGGTTTTGTATTGGATTATCTTGTGGTTATGGTTTGGACTCTTTGATCATCTCTTGTTACTCTTTCTTGGTGCACTATCCTTGGATAAAGTTGTGCCACCTTTGCTTGGCTATCCATCCTAGGGTTTTCTTCCAGAATGATTCTATGTCAAGGTTAAGGTGCTCGAGGGTGGCTTTGGCCTATGTTTGGGTGACAATAGTGTTATTTTCTATGATTAAACAAGCACATCCATTATATTCTAATAGGTTATGGGCCCATGCCTCATTCATTCAATTTAACCAATGGAAGGGATCATATCCATAAGGATACTAAGCTCGTTGAAGAACTCTCACTAGGGTTTCTAGTAGGAGAATTTACTAAAGCATTACCACTAGGGTTGCTAGCAGGTGCAGTTACAAAAACTCTAACCCTCTCGTTAAGGCACCTTAAGTGAAGGGATTGACCTATTTTCTAGATATATTAGTGCACCCTAGCCTAGCACATCTCTTGTTACTCTCACCAAGCTAAGACATCAAGTTCGAGTTTTTGGTCAAATTTTGGGTTGACCAAGTCAGAGCAGACATGAATTACTCTATGAAGTTAGAAAAAAAGTTGGAAGGGGCTTCTAACTTTAGAGCATGGAAGAAAAGGATCGATCTCATCCTTTCCAAGAAAAAAGTGTTGGATATCGTGAAAGGAAAGATTGTGGAACTAGAGTTTGAAGAAGGAAAAGGGAAGGAACTGTTGAACGTTGCAGTTATGGAAAAGTTCAAAGATAATGACATCAATGTCATGAGTATAATAGTGGATTCTATAAAATACCACTTGATACCCTATATCTCCCATCTTGATTTGTCTAAGAATATGTATGATGCCCTAACAAACGTCTTCTCAGTCAGAAACATTGGACAAGTAATGAGTCTGAAGAATGAGATCTATGACATGAAGATGAACGATGATGACATCCTAACATCATACTTTGTGAGAATATCTCAGTTAAGATATCAACTCCAAGCCACTGAAGAGATCATTTCAGAGAAGGAAATGGTAAATATAGTACTCAACGGTCTTCCCAAGACATGGGATGCATTTGCCGCAAGCATGAACACAAGGAAGGAGTATCCTACATTTGAATAACTTTGGACTTTTTGTGCACAAGAATAATCAAGGATTAGTGCAAAAGAAAAACCACAAAATAAATACGATGATCAAGCCTTCATAGCAAGATTCAATAATTTCAGGAACAAAAGGAAATTTGGCTCAAGGAAGAAGCCAAATCAAAAGAAAGATATGTCAGAAATACAATGCTTCAACTATCGAAAATATGGTCACTAAAAGAATCATTGTCCTGAGTTAATGAAAAGTAAGGAAACACACGAAGCATCAGTTCCGAATAAAGGGAACCCTCAAAGAAACCCAAGTAGGACAAAACAAGGTATCAATACTCTTCATAGTTCTTGTATATACCATGTTTTTTGTACATATCTTCCATATCTATTTCTTAGAATATAATATGTTCAAAGAGAAACTATACCTATGGAAGAAAAACAAGATAAGTATTTCTATTACAATGACTACAAGTCAAGAAATACATATGAAAGGATGAAGTACATCAAAAACCCCTGGTAACAATTCATGTGGAAGCTATTACATAAGTAACAACTACAAGATAAGCCGAAATTAGAATCAATCTTGAAGAAATATAGAAGTAGTAAAGACAGAAAGAAGTCAGCAATCAAAAGGAAATTGGAAAAATATTGTGACACTTTGTAGAAGGCAATAAGGATGTAGACGGAAGCGTGGACTCTCCTAGATGGAGGGCGTCGATTATATATTTCCAAAATAAGAGCATGCATTCATGCATGATGAAAGGATTAGGAGGGATATAATCCTAAATAATATGATCCACTGAAGATGATGATGTATCTATCCATGTTCCCATCAATGGTAGTAACCCTGAAGAGCAGCACGTATTCAGTTTGAATTTAGAAGAATTCTTCTTCGAAAAGAAGCCTTAAAATATCCTTGGTTTTCCATCCACATCCATGATCCTGTGATGAAATAAAGAAGTTAGAATATTCAAGGCATGGAATCTATAGAAAACTCCATGGACCCAAGAGCTAAAGAGAAACATGAGGAAGAACATGAAGATTACAAGAAAGAAAGAAAAGAAAGAACAACCAGTCATTATATCAAGAATAACAAGACTACCACCCTGATATGAACTCACTAAAAGCAATCAAGAAGAGGAACTGAAAGTTGTGATGAATAACAGTGTATGGAAGACTTGTGAATGAAAGAATTGTGAGATCCATAACTAGACGTTCTCCTAGATGGAGGGAGAAGACTATGATGATTTCTTGTTCCAATAAACCAAACATACCTCTACATGAACCATTATATCATCCGCAATATCCATGGGTTGGAGTTTACATCAGATGAATGAAAAGACTATTCTCCAGAACAATTGAACAAAGAGCGCATGAAAATCAACCTCAAGGATTTGAGGTATGCCAGAAAGAGACCCTTGTATGCAGATGGAAGAAGACAACTTGGTGGAGAACCTCCAATGCACAATAGAAGCATGGTGAATACTTTCTATAACAAAGATATTGTATCAGGATGGTTACTCAAAAAGCTCAAGATGATGGATTGTTAATCCATGAAAAACTCTCATGATGGAAGAATATGTACCACATCGATATGTTCTAATTTGACCCCTTCCACGATGTTATGAGCTAGCAAGAAATAAAGATGAATCCAACAATGATATACTTTATTGATCAGAGCTATATGAAGCCTTGAGAGAAAACCAGTGTTCCAGAAAGACCGAAGTACATTTGAGATTAAGCATTACATTCTTTGTGATGAAGACCAGAAAATAAAAAGTGGTTCTCCAATATATATCTCCATAGATGAGCAGATAAGGAGACATTTTGGTAAATATTATGTCTAAGATGAAAGAGTTTGCGTACTCAAGTTGGAGCTTGTGGAGACGACTTCCTTATTGAAAAAGGAAGAGATGAATCCCAGGTTGGGAGGGGCAATTGATGTGTTATTGACTTATGGACAGTCATTTTTCAGTGAAAAAAATTGTCCAAGATGAGAAGTTCCTTTCTAGTTCAGAAAGTTGTTTGAGATTTCTAATGGGCAGGCATTTTCCAGTTCAGAAAATATTCCATATCGAACGATCATTTTTTGTAATGAAAAGGGTTCCATGGATTGTTGATGTACCACCGACAGTGATTCCCCTTGTGGTCAACATGGGGAATGGTCTAGGGAAGTGTCTTTACTTGATGATCACTCTCAGTAGTGGTCAAGAAGACTGGTCCGCCTCGCCAGACAGTGATTCTTTCGAAGCTCACAGTTGTGAGAAGTTTCAAAGAATGGTCCATTTTGGAGGTTGGTGCAGGACAATCATTTCCTTAGGAAATGGTCTGGATAGTCATTCCCTAGGGCAGATTCATTCTCTCAAGGTTTCATTTTTTTTAGTTCCAGAGGAATGACCCAGATAGGTGAATGGTCCAGGTTCAACAATCAAGGATAAACATTCCCTAGGGTAGACTCATTCTCTCCAGATTGCAATTTGTTTAGTTTCGAAGGAATGACCCCAATTGGTGAATGGTCCAGGCTCAGAAATCAGGACAATTATTCTTCCTTGCTTGAGAAGAATAGTTTAGATAGTTGATCATTGATGTTTTACCTTACAAGGGCATATTCTCTTCCATACCTCACAGACGTGAGTGGAAGAATGGCCCAGATGATTCAATTTATATCATAACAATGTTTTTTGTGCAAGTTGACATTAAATGATATGATTGTTATGGAGATTGTATGTCTCTGGACAGTAGATGTATACTACTATGGTGGATGTGCTCCATTGATTGTGACTATATGTCACTGATCAAGTATCTATGTGCTACTTAGTGTGGTAGTGTACCAATGGATTGTAGTTGTGTACTACTATGGATAGACACAATTGTGTTATATTGAATGGCATTATTCCAATTTCCTTGAATACTATTAGTAGTGTTGGAAATGATTACCAGCTATATGGATGATCAATGGACCGAGATTCCCCAGATGAAAAATGGTCCAGGACATTTATTCTTCTAGGACACATGTCCATATTAGAAGAATGGATCTTATGTCACTATGTGGAGTGAGTGACTTATCCATAATCATGTCTGATTACTCAGATGGAGTATGGTTTCAAGAGATGATGCAGCTGATGACACTGATAGTGATGATGGTGCTCATGATCTAATCATGAGATAGTTTATACGACTATGTTGATGCTACCGGGTGAATGGTATGTTTGTGCTCAAGACCATTACCTTCAATAACTCCCTAGCTAAGAGGGAGTGTTGATATTATGATAGTTGTGGGAGGTATTTACCTCCACGTGTAAACCTGATGAGAATAGAATATTGCAGGAAACAAGAAGAAACCCTAATTAATTGGTTAATAACCCTAGAATACAAGTTGTCTTAAGAGAATGATTTGTATTAGGTTATTAGCCTCCAAGAGAAGAAGTCGGCTAAAGGAAATATTATATACTAAAGATTTAGTACCCAGAATGAGAAGTCGACCCAGGAAGTCTGCCAGAATTAGTATAAATACAGGAGGTCAGCCTTTATTCTGGCCAGTATTCTCAGAACTGTAGAAACAACACTTGTGCGCATAGCAGTTGGCCAGTTTGTGTTCAATTTTGGAGGAGAGTTGTTGTTGTATCTTTTGCAGCTAAAGATTTTGGTTTTGGCTTAGACTATCTCTTGTTTATGGTTTGGACTCTCTGATCAACACTTGTTACTCTTTATCGGTGCGCTATCTTTAGATAAAGGTGCACCACCTTTGTTTGGCTATCCAACTTAGGGTTTGTTTCTGGAATGATTCTTTGTCAAGGTTAAGGTGCTCGGGGGTGGCTTCAGCCTATGGTTGGGTGACAATAGTGATATTGTCTATGGTTAAATGAGCACATCCATTATATTCTAACATGAGGATTATGAAGTATATTTCGTTGTTCACATTGAAAGTAGCAACCATGATAAGAAACACTTGTTTAGAAGAAGTCTTCTTCGAAAAAAATACTCAAAGTATTCTTGGTTTTTCATCTACATCCATGATCTTATGATGAAAGGAAGAAGTTGAAATATTCAAGGCATGGAATCTATAGAAGAATCCATGGACCCAAGAGCTAAAGTGAAACATGAGGAATAACATGAAGATTCCAAGAACAACCAGTTATTATACTGAGAATCACAAGACTACCAGGTTGGCTTGAATCCATTAGAAGCAATCAAGCAGAAGAAATGGAAGTTATGATGAAAAATTGTATATGTAAGAAATTGTGAAAAAGGGTTATGAATGGAAGCATTGCGAGATTTAGAAATAGATGTTCTTAGAGGAGGAGAAGACTATCATACCAACTTGTTCTCGTAAGCCAGATATACCTCTATTTGAGCTACTATATCTCTTGCAGTATCCATGGATTGAAGTTTACATCAATTTGTTGTAAAAGACTATTCTCCCAATAGAAAATTTGTGGAAGAAGATTATGTAAAGAAATCTCAAGTTTTTGAGGTATACCAGAAAGAGACCCACTTATGTAGATATAAGAAGACCTTGTATGGTTTCAAACGAATTGATGCAGAGTATCTCATATATAGCAGAAGCATGGTGAAAACCTTCTATGACAGAGATAGTGTATAAGAATAGTTACTCAGAAGTCCGTTATGATGGATTGTTAATTCATGGAAAACTCTCATACTAACAGAAGAAGTGCTACTTGAATATGTTTGAGTTGATCCTTGCCACGATTCCATGAGCTAGTAGGAAACAAAAGTGTTGAATTTGACCATGATATATTGTAATGATCAAAGATATATGAAGACTTCATAGAAAACTAATGTTCCATGATAGAGCGAAGTTCATTGAGATCAAGTATTACATTCTCCATGATGAAGTCCAAAAAAGAGAAGTGGTTCTCCAATATATATCTTCACAGATGAGAAAATAACATATATTTTGGTAAGACCTCTGTCCAAGATGAAAATTTTGTAAGATGGGGCTCATGGAGACGAATTCCTTATTGAAAAAGGAAGACATTACTCCTAGTTTTGGAGGGAGAACTGATGTGTTATTGATTTATGGACAATCATTTTTCAATTCAAAAAATGGTCTAGGAAAGTGGTTTGAGATTTCTAACAGACAGGGATTTTCTAGATCGGACATTCATTTTCGTTATGAAAATGGTTTGAGATATTGCTAATGTACCATAGACAATGGTTCCCCTTGTGGCCAGTGTGGGGAAATGGTCTAGGATAGTCATTCTTCTTGGAAGTCACTTTTAGTAGTGGTCAAGTAGAATGGTCCACCTTGTCATGAATTCATTATTTAAAATTTCACAGTTGTGAGTAGTTTAGAAGAATGGTCTGATTTCCATGTAGACTATTAGCAGTGTTGAAAATTATTATCAACTAGATGGATAGTCAATGTGCTAGTGGACAAACATTCTCCAGGCGGAAAATGGTCTAGGACATTTATTCTTCCAAGACGTATCTCTAGATTATAAGAATAGTCCTTGTAGCCCATTGCATGGCTTCCAACATTTGTTGGAGTAGTTATTCTTCTAGGACATATGTCTGGATTAGAAGAATGGTTCTTGTATCACTCTGTGGAGTGAGTGACTTATCAAAAATCATGCCTAATTACTCATATGGAGTATGGAGTTGAGAAATGATACAGTTGATGCTATCATATAATATTGATAGTGATGATGGTTCTCATGATTTTATCATGAGATAGACTATGTGGCTATGATGATTCTACCGGTTGAATGATATGTTTGTGCTCAATACCATTATATTCAAATACCACCCTATATAGGAGGGAGTGTTGATATTATGGTAGTTGCGAGAGGTATTAACCTCCATGTGTAACCCCGACAAGAATAGAATATTTTGGTAAGCAACAAGAACCCTAAAAGACTTGGACATAACCCTAGAAGTAAATTTGGCTAAAGAGAATATTTTATATTGATTATTTAGCCTCTAGAAAGAGAATTCAGCCCAAACAAACTAGAAAAATAAGTATAAATATAAGGCGCCATAGCTCATTTGGTACACACATCTCGCAACTGCAGAAATGTAAGAGTGCGCATTGCAGAAGCCAAGTAAGTGTGCAAGTCTGGAGAGTAGCTACAACTGCAACTACTGCAACCTTTATTCTTGGTTTAGGCTTGGACTTTCTATTGGTTATGGTTTGTACTTTCTTCCCTATGTGCTATCTCTGGAGAGAGGTAAGCTACATTGATTGGATATTAGGCCTAGGGTTTTCTTCCAGAATCATTCTTTGTCAAGGTTAAGGTGCTAAGGGGTGGCTTCATCCTATGTTTGGGTGACAATATTGCTATATTTTCTATGGTTAAACGAGCACATATATTATTTCTAACACCTCCCAAGGGGAAAAGGTTTAAGGAAAGAAGGATTCTAGGAGGGTGGAGTCTCTGGATGAGTTTCAATATGAGCTCATCAAGGAAAAGGGAAAGGGAATGTCCCTTAGTTGTAGTCTCTAGGCAAGCCAATGGAAATACTTTGGGATAGCTTACCAAAGTGTGGTTAGGGTATGAAGAAGATTCAAAATCTTCCCTGGAAATGATGGAAAAATGTTATAGCGCAAGTCGTAGTTTGGGAAAATCCCAACCCAACTACAAATAAAGTGATACAACTTGGGAATCCTACACCCAATGTCACCTCGATGTAGGTCCTGCAATTTGAGGGTGATTAGGTCACTTTAGGGAGGTGATCTTGGTGACGGTTGGGATAATGATATGGATATGGATAGACATGGAAGTTAAGCCCCTAAATTTCAAGTCTAAGTGGATTTAAATTTGTGGAATGAATCCTTGGGAAGTTCCAATGGTTTCCAAGTATGTTGAGTAGCCTGTAAATGGTGAAATACCTACCAGAGACACAAGAAAACCCACTTTGCAATGATGTATGTTAGTTGGATCAACAAGTTAATATTGATGTCTGTAAATTGAAGAAATATATAACAATATATATCAACAATATAATGGTACTATAATATTCTCTATAAATGCTATATATCAAGTATAAAATACTAGAAAAAGACTAGTTAAACTCAAGATGAAAAACCAATATTCTAGCATAAAACGATAAGGCTGTTGTAAACACGTTTCTACAACAAATTAACATCCTTATGGATGTAAAATTAAATGTATTAGATCAAGGAAATCATCCATTGATAATACCCTCAAACATTTCCAAAAAGTGCGTTAGACCATGAAGAATAAGTGTGCAAACTTTGAGAAAAATCCAATGGTTGATAATGGAGTTATTCACACAAATGAGTTAGGGTTTCTGCAGCCCTAATGGCTGAAGATGCAATTTTATAATAAAATAAAAAAGTATCACCTTGATGGGGATGCCTTAGTGGTTGTGAGGTGCCCAAGGCATAAGGAATACAATCCACTTTGCAAGAAGTAAAAATAACCAAAAATCACATTTCCCAATGAAATATTTTATTTCTCCAATGCAATAATAAATGACTAGTGCTGTAATTATTGGGTTAATGGGGTCATGAAAAGAAAGAGATAGATAAGCTACCTCCTTCGGGGTTTAATCCCTTTTACTTCTTAAGAAAATTTTCTCTAGCATGGGTTTAAGACAAGAGGGTGTATGCCCTTATACTTCTCTTAGCAAACCCTCCTATCCCCTTATACTTCCCACCTATCTCCTAGCACAATGACCTTGAATTGAAACAAATGATAGCATGAGAGTAAAATCCATACCAATTCAAGGAAAAATGCCTAGATAATCCACCAAAATAGGAAGAGATAATCCTTTCAAGGCTACCACATCACTCCCATCAACCATAACATCAAGATATAACCATAAACAAGATCCAAACATAAAATATTTCCAAATATAGCGAAAATTCTAGTGCAATACTTCTCAATAGAGGGAGAGTTAAGTTAAAATTAGATCTTATGATCTGTTATTTATACAAAATGTCACCAAGGTAACTTGTCCATAAATTAAGGGGTAAACCACAAGAATAGGGGTCAACAACCCTAATATTTCCCACTTTAATAAAGTAATATTAAACAATTCAATTAAATTTTCAATTTTTCACAATAAACCCTAATTTTACATGGGTGTCTCCCTTTTAGGAGACGTTTTTCCACTTAGAAGAAGTTGTTGGTATTGGAGAAACATGGGTAGGACTCCAAAGGCCATAAGTCAAGAATCTATATAATATCATCATGGTGAAGACCCTCTTCTCCTCAAAACTTCCATGTGTAAATGAGTGGCACCTCACAACCAAGCCCTAACCCCCCTAAGTGACGTTTTCCCTCTCCTAGGAAAAATATTTGTCATTTGGGGGTTTGGATATGTCTCCAAGTCAATATCAATTCATTCCAAGTATGATCTTTCTCATCCAACATGTGGGCCCTTGGGATCCAACCTGTGGGATTGTATCCCCATTGAAGCCCAAACAAGGCTTGTTCTGCCAAAATTGTCCACCAACTAGGTCCTGCAAAGACAAATGAGAACACCTTCCAAGGATATCAATTCATAACATCATGATAAGAGAATCCAATCAATAAATGAGCCACCTAATCATGTGCATGAAAGATCGCTATATCAAACAATTAAATTCTCAAAGACACTATGCGACTTGTCAAGATTGAATATGGGAGGGTTGACAAGGTGTCCTATTGGGTTGATCTTTCCCTAGGTCAAGGAGAATTTCCAAGACATCCCTCTCTAGGCCATGTTAAGTGGGTGAAGTTTTTGGGGTCAAGACTTAATGGGAATAAGACTCATGACATATAATGGGTCATAGTGTCTCATTCATGGGTGCCTTTGTAGAGGGTGTGTGGTAGCTTTGTCCGCAATGCACTTTTTCCAAGCCCATCAATTACCTTTTGTCTTTCATTCATTGTATTTTATTTCAATATAGCATAAGGAAAGGTTGAAGGTCACTTCCCTAGCATGGTGACCAGATGATGGAAATTTCACCCACAAACACCTAGTCGAAATAGAAGGTTGGCTTGTGATGAGACCTCTTTTCTCTCAACCATGCAACTAAGAGCCATTACCTCGGTTTGGTGACTAGATGATGGAAATGTCATACCACTATATATTCATGGAAATGATAGGTCGGTTTGGGATGAGACCTCCTATCCTTAAACTAACCTTTTAATCAATCTTTATTATATTGTGGGTCCCCTTTACTCAAAGATAAGTGTTTCACTACTTTCTTGGGTGATCCCTGGGCAAAGCATCTAGAAGTTTTATACAAGTATTTTATCTTTTACCCAACATCAACCCATCTGGGCCTTTAGACCCTTCTTCCCATACAACGAGGGACAAACCTGTCTTGGGTCAATACACCCTAAAATCCCAAGAGGGTAAATGGAGGGGAATAATGATGGAAAGTGGTAAGTATGGTTGGGAATGGTACAATGGCTCTTTAAGGGAGTTCCTAGTAACAAACCAATCCCCAAGGAAGACCACTTACTAGAGAATAATTTCAACCATTAAGGTGAAGCAGGGAAAAAGGAATAATTTCCAAGAATATATCATGAAATATAAAGAAATCTAAGATACAACATACTCAACTGGATTAAATATTGAAATGATGCTCACCATAATACTAACTTGTACATCATGGAGCAAGGCCCACTGAAAATATGTGACCATTTGTGGTGGTGAGAGGGGATTCCATCTGTGAAAAAGGGTATTGTTGGTCATGTAGTCTCTCGGCACTCCATATCTGCAACCTGAGGGCCTCGAGACATAATCTCCTTAGTTATCCACAAAATGGGGATATCATAAACGATTGAAAAATAAAATGACAAACATGTGTAATACAAAAGTGAAGAGAATCTCTAACATGCAAACCCAAGTAAAGTAGGATCTTCTCTCATTGAGCCCTATTTTTCTTGAGTGGGTCATATTTTCTCAAGGAAAATACAAACACTTGTGTTAGGGTCTTGTTGGCACCCCATTTTTCCATTTTAAATAATTTCACATGATTTTGTAGTGTGTGCACTTTGGATTTTTTTCACAGTGATTTTTTTTTTGTGGGGCCTTATGATATTATATAGCATGCAGGAGGAGAAGGAAAATACAAACACTTGTGTTAGGGTCTTGTTGGCACCCCATTTTTCCATTTTAAATAATTTCACATGATTTTGTAGTGTGTGCACTTTGGATTTTTTTCACAGTGATTTTTTTTTTTGTGGGGCCTTATGATATTATATAGCATGCAGGAGGAGAATATACTACATGCAATGTTTTTGGTGAACCAACCCAAATATGTATAAAAACGGGTCATGGGTGTCAAATAAAGGGAGTTCTAAGAAATGCATTGTTATGTCTATCAAATGTGGACTAAGTAGTATGATATATATTATATGATGAAGAGACAAAGGATTTAGGCATGCGTTTAATTTTTAGTTCTAAGATGGCCTAAAATGTATACTACTTCCCCTTCTTAATTTAGTTTGTTATTCTGAGATGGATTGAAATGGATACTAATTTCCCGTCTTAATTATTTTTCTTATTTAGGTATGTTATGAATGATGAATGGATATGTTTTAAATTTTTCAACAAAATATAAATCATGTTTTGTTTCCTTATCTAATTAATAATATATCCGTGTAATAGTAAGACCTTACCCTCCTTGAGAGTATTAAAAATATTGATGCTAATGGGTTCATTGTTGGCTTGTAAGTTGAACCATGGGTTTGGTGTTTAGTTTCAATAGGGGACTTGGTCAAAAGACTTAAATTAATGATACTATTAATTTAATTCAAGGTGTTATAACTATGTAGAGTGGAAAATTAATCGTATTATTAATTTAAGTCAAAGTGTTATAACTATGTAGAGTGGAAAATGAAGATCAATAGAGCTAAAAGGGGATATAGGATTTAATAATTCAAAATGTATCCTGAAGTGGCTATGGAAATGAGAAAAACTAGAGAATGCAAAAAATTAATGATTAACTAAATAATAAAGGACCCAATACAATATGAGAATAAACCATAGAAATAAGCAAAGAATATGGCGAGGTTTTTATTAAAGGAGAGATCAGAGAATGGAAGGTTATATATTGCAAATTTGACTTAACACTAAAGACTTTAATTATAAGAATAAAAAAATTCTATGCTATCATCCATAAGGTATGGAATAAAAGTAACTATCATCAAAGATTAAAAAAACTGGAGGAAGGGATTAAGACAAATGATAAGTAAAGAGGGACTTACATATTAAGACAAAGTTGTATTGACTCAATATCGTGGATAATGGGCTTCCTTGAAGGCCTACGTTTATAGCCATATTCTCTATTAAAATTGTTATGATGTTTTTCAATTTTAAGTGCTTCCCTAATAATACAATATGAGTAATGAGGTGTTAATGCTATAATTTTGTCCAGGTCAAGAAAACGAGATGTTTGGTATTGTAGGAGTGCTAATGAGATAGCTTAGTAAGGTGATTTTGGATTGTTTCAACTATACGAGATTTTTGGTATTGTAGGAGAGTTATGCAATAACTAACTTAGTAAGGTGATTTCATATGTTCTTTGACATGTGTTTATTGATTTGGTTGATTTAGGATTTTCCACAAGAGCATGGAATTTTGTAAACACCCACACTTCTATAAAACAATAAGAGTTTTATGGGGTTTGAAAAGAGATATGCTATCATTCTTAGCTAAGACTTTATAAATGTCATTGGTAATTCCATGCATGTAAATGAGTGAAATTAGGGCTTGGGGAGGGAAGCTGGAGAGGGGTTTCTTTGGTTTTAAATGGAGAGTAGATGATCTGTAACCTATCATGGATATTCCAATGAAACATTTCATCACATAAAATATAATAAAATACTGAAAACTTTACTATTAAGGTTAATTTCCTTTATATCTCCATATTATTTAGTTATTGATGAAATAGATAAAAAGAAGAAAAATAGAGAACAATAAAACACATTCAAACCATCCACAAATGAACACAAGATTTGACCTGGGAAACCCTATATGAGAGAAAAACCAACTAGAAAGTGAGGCTTCTCTACTCTATTTCCTCTAGTAAATAAATGATACAAGTACAAAGAAAGAGGCACTCTATGTGGCATCCACTCACACAATGGTGATCAATATGCAAAGTCAACTTGCGGGAAGCATAACTTTCTCATATGAACTCTAATTGACAAACGGTTTACATCGTTGGAAAGGTATCGACACGTAGAATTTATAATATTCCTCCATAGTGAGGTTAAGAAAAAATGAAAGGATGTTTTATGCCTCAAAATGGATCTAGAATATTTATGACTATTTTTTGGACCCAAATTTCCAAATTTGGACCAGCCTCCAAAATGGACTTGCAAGCTAATTCCTCCAAATTTTGCACCCAAAAAGTAGTGATATAGATGAAAAATAATATAATGATCCAATCCAGATCATACCTCCCCATTTGGGGATCCTTTTGGTCCCAAAAATATTTACTGAATCCAGTGAGGAAATTTTTCCTTTACCTTCTCCCTGGAGTACCACTTTTCTTTTCCTAGAAGTTGTCCAGTCAACCCAATCTGCCAAAGGTCATGTTGCCCCTATCTTGTATATCTAGACAACATTTGAAAAACTATGTATTCTGCTAACTCTTCATAATCATTTGGTGCTAAATCCTCTATGGAAGGTAGGACCGGCTCCTCCTCCTGATCCAACATGGAGGGCTCAAAGAGTTTGAGATTCTCCACATTCACTACTAGGTAAATGCGCATGTATTAGGGTAGACTGAGTCTATAGGAATTATCTCCCACATTTTCCAATACCTCAAAAGGACCATTACCACATATCATCGATCTTCTTACTAGGACCCTGTAGTATTTCCTTATTCAACTGAAACCATTCTTTTTCTCCCACTTCAAATTTGTTCTCTGTTCTTTGTTGTGTTGAAATAATGTAACTACAAAGTGTATTCTAATTATTATTTGATATATTATTCATTGGATCAATCCCCATTGTGGATTGATCATGTCAATTACTGTAAAGGACCAAATCCCAATTTGTGGATTGGTCATAATGTAATTGTAATAGGCAAAAAGAGAAGTCATCCCTAGAATATATCAAAGAAGCCCCGGAATATAATAAAGATGGTTATGACCACCCAGAAGAAGAATTTGGACCAGCTAATGAAAAGACACTTCCACACATGCCAGACATGTATAAATAAGGAGGATAGTGCCTCACTTAGACACACACTCACTTGTTCATTGAGAGACAAGTTTCAGAGTTGCAATTGGAGAAGAGAGAGAGAGAGAGAGAGAGAGAGAGAGAGAGGCACATATTTGGGAGAGGACTTTATGTACTTGTTTGAGTTATCTCTTGGTATTGTATTGGCTATCTATATTAAGGAAGTTTTGCTAGGTTTTCTGCCCCATGAGGGTTTCCCAGGATAAATGATGTGTCTCTTGTGATTGTGTATTTCTCAATGATCCTATATTATGCTATTGTTATCTATTGAAATGAAAATAACTCTAATAATATATTAAACCTTAACATGGTATCAGAGCTAAGATGAAGAGAGAATCTTTCACAAGAGAAAGTGAAAAATGTCACTATTGCCGTACATGCAAATTAGGTATTTTTTTTGGTGAGGTATTTCATCCCTAAAATGATCTAGAATAGTGCGCCCTCCCCCAAGGATCATTTTGGCACTTTCAGTGCACCTTTTTAGTGGCTATATCTCCCATAAAGTGAAACCCTAGTTTCACAAAGTACCAGAAGTACCAGAAAACTAGAGAACCAGAAGTACCAGAAGTACCAGAGTACCAGAGGTACCAGAAAACCAGAAGCACCAATCCAAAAATACATAGATCATGTTTGGAGGGGTAAAAGTTGGATTTTCTCAGATCCAATCACACTAGGCTACTCTCCTCAACAAATCACACCTCCTGGTAAGTTCAAAATTTGATTTTGAACATTTTCATTTTTGGACATTTTCCCAGCTTCAAGTAAAAGATGTCTACAAGCATCAAGCTTGTTGACAAGCTAGAAGGCATGGAAAACTTTTGTGCCTAGAAGTATAGGATTGGTCTCATTCTTGAAGAGAATGACCTAGAAAGATTCGTCAAAGAAGAAGTACTTGAGCCCGTCGACACTATAGAGAAAGAAAAGCATCAAAAGGATAGGATAAGGTCCAAAAGAATCATTGCATATTTGATCAAAGATCACTTGATTCCTTATGTTTGATTAAAGAATACTCTGAAAGAAATGTTTGATTCCCTAAGTAGACTATATGAAGGAAAGAACATAAACCAGAAGATGAATCTTAGAACTCATCTTAAGAATACAAGAATGTAGAAAGGAGAATCAATCCAAGAATACTTCTCCAGAATATCCCAATTCAAAGAACAACTAGAAGCAATTGGAGATACTATAGATGAAGAAAAACTTATAATGACGGCCCTAAATGGTCTCACAATACCTTGGGCTGAATTCATCGAAACTATTTGTGCCAGAATGAAGAAACTGAAGTTTGACAGTCTATGGGAAGAATGCATCCAAGAAGAAACAAGAGTAGCTAATCGAGAGGCTTTACTAGCAAGAGATGAAGATCAATCCCTAGCTACTCATACTAAAGGAGGAAGAAAGAAGTCTTACTTCCATAAAGAGACTTACAAATATTCTCAACCCCAAAACAAATTCAGTCATAAAGAATCTCATCCAAGGAGATTCCATAATAAAGGACAATGAAAGGAAAGAGATTACTTATTTCTACAATGCTACCATTGTGACAAGATGGGACACATTGCGAAATTTATTCCAGCTAGACAAGAAGAATACAAGAGGAAACAAAATAGGCACCATGCCCATGTAGTTGAATATGAAGAGCCACCCGCAAAGATGTTAAGAGAACAAATTAAAGACCATGTCTTAATCTCATCCCTCTCAGGATCGGTAACACCGAGAGAGGACACATGGCTCATTGATAGTGGTGCCTCAAAGCACATGACAGGACAAAGAGGTATTCTCTCCTACAATTCATAAAAGAAGTTTTCTCATAAAGTGACACATGGAGATGATTATCAATATCCAATCAAGGGAGTGGTAGAATCAAACTAGAAGCTTAATTCAGGAAATTCAATGAATATGAAGGACGTACTATATGTACCAGGTTTAACAAAGAACCTACTCTCCATATCAAATTTAGAGAAGAAAGGCTTTATAGTTTCCTTTATAGATGGAGAAGTTCTTATGTGGGCTAAAAAAGAAACCATGAAAGAAGAAATCATCATTGGAAAAGAAGAAGGTGGCTTGTATAAGCTAAACGGTCACTCAGAAGCTTCCATGACCCATGCCATTGAAAACCCATGTGAAATTTGGCATAGAAGATTAGATCACATTAACTACAAGGTGATACCATGCATATGCAAAGTGGTCACAGGTTTACCAGAACTCAAGGTTGACCATGAAGGCATATGCAATGGATGTGCACAAGGCAAGAACATCAAGAACCCTTTTCCAAAGAGAGACATCAAAGAAGAAAAAGTCCTAGAACTCATTCATTCAGATGTGTGTGGCCCAATTCCATCGTCCTCCATTAGTGGGTATTTATATTATGTATCATTTATTTATGATTATTATCGTAAGACCTGGTTGTATCTATTGAAATCTAAACATGAAGTGTTCAATAAATTCAAGGAATTCAAAGCCTTGATAGAGAATCTTTCTGAAAGAAAGATCAAGATACTCATGTCAAATAATGGAGGAGAATACACCTCAAAAGAGTTTGTGAACTTCTGCAAAAATGTTGGGATCAAGAGGGAACTCACTACTCCCTATAATCCTCAACAAAACGGTGTGGTTGAAAGAAAGAATAGAATGATAATGGAAGTTGTGAAGACCATGATCCACGATCAAGATCTTCCCATGTGCTTATGGGCAGAAGCAAAAATGAAAACCGTATATGTGCAAAACCAATTTTCCCATAGTGCACTGGGGTTCAAGGCCTGAGAAGAGATGTTCACCAAAAAGAAGCTAGAGGTAAGCCATCTCAAAATATTTGGCTGCCCAGTATTTATACATATACCGAAAGACAAAAGAAACAAGTTGGAACCCTTAGGAAAGAAGGGAATATTTGTGGGATACTGTGAGGTCTCCAAGGCCTTCAGGATCTATATAACAGGTCACCATCACATTGAGATTAGGAAGGATGTGACCTTTGATGAAGATGCAACGCTCAAGAAATCGATAAAATGCCATCTTGAAGAGGTATATAGAGAGGAACCCGCAATCCCCAAAGTTGCAGAATCAGTGAGGGAGGTTACCAGGGTTTTTGAACCAGTGAGGGAAGTCGTAACTTCCCTTGATGAGGAAATTCTAGAAGATCATGAAGTAGTAGAGTTTCAAGAACCTCCTCAGATGTCAATCTCCCATAAAAGAAATCCATCTTGGGATAGAGAGCTTATTCAAGATGGAGAGAAATATGGTGTTCCCGAAGGAACCACGAGACATGTGAAGAGACCTAATCCATTCTCCAGTTATATGGCTTTGATGTGTGATCTCTTAGAGAAGGAGCCTACCTACTTTGAAGAATCCATTCAGAAGAAAGAATGGGTAGATGCCATGACAGAAGAATACCAATCCATAATAATGAACGATGTATGGGAAATAGTTCCCAAACTGAATAGCAAGGATGTGGTATCGTCCAAATGGATCTTCAAAATAAAACATGTTGTTGATGGAAGTATTGAGAAGTATAAAGCAAGATTTGTAGCTCGTGGATTTTTTCAAAAAGAAGGCATTGACTATGAAGAGACATTCGCTCATGTAGCTATATACACTTCGATCAGACCCATCATAGCCCTTGCAGCTAAGATGAAGTGGAAGTTACACCAGATGGATGTAAAGACAACTTTCCTAATGGTTTTATCGAAGAGGAAGTGTATATAGAGAAACCTCAAGGATTTGAAGTTGAAGACAGGAAGTCTCATGTCTGCAAGATGAAGAAATCCTCGTACGGATTGAAGCAAGCTCCTAGAGCTTGGTATGGCTGGATAAACAACTTTATGATGAGCTTAGAATTTACCAAGAGTAAAGAATATTCTAACCTCTAGTTCAAGGTTATGAACGATGAGCCAGTAATACTATTACTGTATGTGGATGACTTATTCTTAACTGGAAAATAAAATATCATCACTGAATGTAAGAAGAGACTCGCTGCATATTTTGAGATGAAATACCTTGGCCTAATGCACTATTTCTTAGGTCTTGAGGTATGGCAGAGTCCAGAGAGGATCTTCCTTAACCAAGGGAAGTATGCAGTCGAAATCTTGAAAAGATTCGACATGTTAGAATGCAATCCCATGAATACACCCATGGAAATAATGTTGAAGTTGTTGATTGATACTTCGTCAGAATTGATTGATGCCACACTATATAGACACATTATTGGATCATTGATGTACTTGACGAACACCAGACCAGATATTTGTTTTTCCGTGAACACTTTGATTCAATTTATGGTAGAACCCAAACATGTTCAGCTTGTGGCTACAAAATATGTGAAGAGGTACCTTAAGGGTACATTAGATTGTGGTCCCAGTTATGATGGAGATCATGATTTCACATTGGGTGTGTGCACTGATTCAGATTGGGTAGGAAGTGTTCCTGACAGGAAAAACACTTCAGGATGTTTTCTCAGTTTGGGATCAACCATGATCTCATGGAAGAGTAGGAAGAAATCCATCATTGCTCATAGCACAGTGGAAGAAGAATACATTGTCGCATGTTCTGCCAGTTGCGAAGCTATATGGCTTCGGAAGTTGTTGACTAGCCTATTTTACCTAGAGATGGAAGAAACCATGATCCTATGTGACAACTAGAGCTACATAAAAATGACAGAGAATCATGTATTCCATGACAGGTCAAAGCACATAGAGATTCATTATCATTACATCTATTACATGGTGCAGAGAGGAGCCTTAAAGCTCCAGTACATTAGCACGGATGAACATGTTGTTGATGTGTTGACCAAGCCTCTATATCATGTAATGTTTGAGCACTTTCGAGATAATCTTGGACTAGTACTGAGCTTCCAGCTTGATAGTTGTGATGTAAAGACAATCTAGTATCTTTCTTACAGCTTGAGTGTTGTGACGTAAAGCAAGATGTTGTGATGAGACTAGTACTATACTTCCATCTTGATAGTTGCAATGTAAAGCCAGTCTAATATCTTTCTTTCAACTTGAGTGTTGTGACATAAAGTAAGACGTTGTGATGAGACTAGTACTGTGCTTCCAGCTTTATAGTTGTGACGTAAAGCTAATCTACTATCTTTCTTCCAGCTTGAGTGCTATGACGTAAAGCAAGAAGTTGTGATGAGACTAGTACTGTGCTTCCATCTTGATAGTTGTGATGTAAATCCATTCTAGTATCTTTCTTCTATCTTAGGTGTTGTGACTTAAAGTAAGACATTGTGATGAGGCTAGTACTATGCTTCCATCTTGATAGTTGTGATGCAAATCCAGTCTAGTATCTTGCTTCCAGCTTCAGTGTTGTGACGTAAAGAAAGATGTTGTGACGAGGCTAGTAATGTGCTTCCATCTTGATAGTTGTGATGTAAAGCCAGTCTAGTATCTTGCTTCCAGCTTGAGTGTTGTGACATAAATCAATATGATGAGATGAGACTAGTACTGTGCTTCCAGCCTGATAGTTGTGACGTAAAGCTAGTCTAGTATCTTGGTTCCATTTTGATGGCTATGACGTAAAGCAAGATGAGTACTATGCTTCCATCTTGACAGCTATGATGTAAAGTCAGTCCATTATTATGATGATGAGACAACCTCGTGCTGTGATGATGATGATGATGTATTAGCTTTATACTAATTCATATTGATGCAGATGATGATTGCATTCCTTTGAGAATGATGGTGTTGTCGGTGAAGAAAATGTCTGATGATTTATAGATATGCTAGTCAGTGTTCCAAGATGATATTGATGATGTTGTCCTCCTAATGTTGTTAATGATAAAGGCCTCTCTCTCGTCTGATGTTGTTGAATAATACCCTTCTTATTAAGGGGGAGTGTTGAAATAATGTAACTGCAAAGTGTATTCTAATTATTATTTGATATAAATTATTCATTGGATCAATCCCCATTATGGATTGATCATGTCAGCTACTGTAAAGGACCAAATACCCTTTTGCGGATTGGTCATAATGTAATTGTAATAGGAAGAAAGAGAAGTCGGACCTAGAATATATCAAAGAAGCCCCAGAATGTCATAAAGGTGGTTATAACCACCCAAAAGAAGAAGTCGGCCTTGCCAATGAAAAGACACTTCCACATGCGCCAGAATTGTATAAATAAGGAGGCTAGTGCCTCATTTAGACACACACACTTGTTCATTGAGAGACAAGTTTCGGAGTTGTAGTTGGAAAAGAGAGAGAGAGAGAGGCGCATATTTGGGAGAGGTATTTCTGTACTTGTTTGAGTTATTTCTTGGCATTGTATTGGCTATATATATTAAGGAAGTTTTGCTGGGTTTTCTGCCTCGTGAGGGTTTCCCAAGATAAATGATGTGTCTCTTGTGATTGTGTATTTCTCAGTGATCCTATCGTATCCTATTGTTATCTATTGAAATACAAAGAACTCTAATAATAGCTTAAACCTTAACATGTTTGTAATGTCTAACCTTGTACTTTTCATGTGACTTCTTCAGTGTCTCATATACTTGCAAATGGATCTACCTATTCTTCTAAAAAAATAATTCTACCTTAATGCATCTCATGTGAGGTTCTCCATCACTCCTCCTTTTTTTCCATATACAACATCTAAGGATGAAGGTGGAAAATATCGAAAGCAAGTTTCAAAAGGGGACTTACTAGTAGAGATGTTGATTGTTCTATTATAAGAGTGTTGTATATAGATCAAATTTTCATCCCAAATCATTGGATATTTATGATTGTAACCCCTTAAAAGTTGCACCAAATTATTATTGACTACTACTATCTTCCCATATGTCTTTGGATGGAATGTTGTAGAGCTCTTCAACTTAGTGTCCATCATCTCCCACAATATATTTCAAAATTCACTAATAAATCAGGTATCCCTATCTGAGATGATGCTCCTTGGTATCCCAAAGTGCACCCATACTTGTTCAAACAACTTATTTGTTTCTTGTTATCAAGTGATGGTATTTTTACAAGGCATGAGAATGCACATTTTGTTGAACATGTCAACTACCACAAATAGATAGTCATGTCCCTTTTTGGTTGTTGGTAAACGCCCAATACAATTCATGGAAATGATTTTACAAGGTTGAGTGGGAACATGTAAGGGATGTTATAGACCTTGCTTCATGTTCCTAGCTTGCTGGTACAACTAAATATACATCCTTTAATATACAGTTCTACATCTTCTTGAATTTTGGACCAATAAACATATCTCTGTAAGTTGGCAATTGTCTTCCCAACAAAAAAATGTCCTGGAACCTTGGAGTTGTGATACTCTCTAGTAATATACACTCATTCACCTTTAGGAACACAGATCTTGTCAATATTGTATATTAAACCATTATGGAAATGATATTCATCCTTTCCGTGACCTTATTTTGAATGAATTTTTCCTTGTAGATGCTAAAACACCTCCTTGAAGTCATCATCTTCTCTGTATGCCTCTTTGTATGCATCATGGGTAAAAGTCTCCATGTGGATTAGAGTTCCCAAAGTTGTAATCTTAAACATGGGTGGTCATGAAAGAATGTATTCCAACTTATATTTTCTACCCTTCTTATACTTTATGACCAAATGAATTGTTGTAAAAACCCCATCCACTTGTAATGTCTAGTTTGTTGTAGCTTACTATGGGCCTGCAAATACTGTAGTGGATGGTGATTTGTGTGGATGATGGTCTCCTTTCCCATTAGACAATGTTTCCACATTTTGATAGCTTGTACCAATGAATTGAGGTCCTTTTCATAGGTAGGGTGGTTGATAATTTCCCCATCAAATACTTCATAATGATAGCATATGGGCCTTCCTCCCTACATCAATATTGCCCCATGGAATACCCACTTGTATCTATCTACACCTCAAAATATTTTTCAAATTTGGTAGAATGAACACTGACACTTGACTGATATTTATTTAAGCTCATCAAATGTGTTATATTGATTATTCCCCCAATCGAAACTCTTACCACTGGTTGTTATTGCATGGAGTGGTGTAGCTACAACTCAAAATGAAGCTATGAACTTACAAAAGTATTGTTCCACCCAAAGAAAACTCCTAATTTCAATGAAATTTGTAGGAACTCACCATTTCATGAAGGCCTCCATATTTGATGGATCTATATTGAGCTTCCCTCCACCAATCACATACCCCAAATACACCAAACACTGCTAAGCAAACTTGCATTTCTTTATATTTTCAAAAAATTGGTTCTTTTTCAAAGTCTCTAACACCTACATAAGATGTGACATATGCTCCTCCCAGGTAGCACTATAAACCATTTTATTATCCAAATATACAATAGAAAATGAATCTATATAAGGGCGTAAAACATCATTCATTAATCTCATAAATGTAGCCAGTGCATTGCATAAACCAAATGGCATAACCAACCACTCATAAAAACATTTTCTTGTCCCAAAGGCAGTCTTGCAGGTATCTTCTTATCTAACTCATACCTAGTGATATCCTGATTTTAAATCCATCTTAGCGAGGTACTTGGCAAGTTGCAATTGGTCCAATAGATCATAAATCCTTGGTGGGGGGTATTGATTCTTCAATGTAATATTGTTAAATTCCTTGTAATTGATACACATTATCCAAGTCCCACCCTTGTTGGGAAAAATTATGATGGTTGAACCACAAGGTGAGGTACTTGGTCAAATTACACCCTGCTGTATGTTGATTTTTTTTTAATGAAAAAATCAGAAATATTTCATTCACACATTTTTTCAAACACTTAGCAACCTAGAGATAACTGTCTTCTTAAATTTCTGAAATGCATACCTACATTCAGAAATTTCTATAAGAAGAAATACACATTGTTAAGCAAAATATGCAGCGGAAATGCACAATGGACAATAACCCATAACTCACAAAAATTTAGGCAACTTCTAGGGAAAACCCCAATGTGGGGAAACCCAACGAGAGAGAGAAATATTATTATATTTCTTCAGGAAAGTTCATAACAACATCAATAACACTTTTTCATCCAAGAGAAATACCTCTTACAACACAAAACTGTCCCACACAAATATGTCTTGAAAATCGTGCCACAGTCCGTACAGCTGTATGGATTTGTTGAAATTCAACACCTTGAAATTTGTGCCACAACAGGATGTTATACCTTCTCTTCTGTATAGCCGTCCTCCTTCATAAAATTCTTCAAGGATGCCTCAAAAACCATGCCCAAGCTTGCCTCGATTTTTGTGCCTCAAGAATGTTGTTGTACGACCTGTATGGATCCGTACAATATGGCCTGTCCCAGCAAATAACACTGCTGCAAATCAAAACAGAAAAAGCCTCCTTGGGATTTGTGCCCTAGCTCTCTTTTGAATTGTGCCCTTCTTGATGGTCACCTTCCTCTCTCAAGCAATCTCTCAACTTCTCCTCTCGTCTTCTTCGGTATGTCTTTCTCACATCCCTAAGCATGCATATGTACTTTTCTCTTTTCCCAAGAAACCCTAACTTAGATAACCAACTCAATCTAATGGCTATCATAAGTCTAATCTGAGGGCTCATATTTAATGCTCCTCATTAATTACAAAATAAGTAATAAATGCTCATTAAATACTTTTTGGGTCCCACAACTTAAAAACACTTTAAGTTGTAAAGTACATTCACTTTATAAAAGCACTTTATTTAAAAAATCACTTTACAAATAAAACTTGTCTAGGAATTATGACTTTATGTCCTCTCGATGACAAAACACAAAAACATGAATGAGGACATCCCTTGTTACATTTCAACACTCTCTCTTAACGAGGAATGTACTTGTTGCCATCTCCATCATCTAGTCCCATCATACTATGCTCTATAGAAGCTCCCTCTAAACCTAGAGCCATCTACAACGCCTGCACATAACTCGAACTAGAAGATATTCTTCTGAAAACCTCTTGGAACCTTGAGCTCACTTCATCTTGAGAATTGGTTCGATCAACTTGGCTAAGCCTTCTGCCAATGCTCAGAAGAGACTCGCTCTCTTCTCTCAGAATGAAAGATAGATACCTTGGTGCCATCACAGTCTCAGAAGCCTCCTCACACTCCTCATCCGACGCTGAATCACACATCATAGGCTGTCCTCTCATTATATACAACCTATCCACCCGGTTACCGATCAACTGCAACTCTACCGGATCTGCTCCCTCTCTGTAGATAAAGACATGGTTCCTCTTGAACAATGCGCAATATCCTACATCCTGCAAGGCTGAGACTGAGAGCAAATTAATACTCAACCCTGGAACAAAGAGAACTCCATCAATCTCCAAGACTCCCCCAAACTCGAGTTGGAATCTAACATTCCCAACTCCACTTACATCTCTTGCCATACCACCTTCATTTACCACCTATCGGCCATGACCAATCTATGTGAAGTATAGGAATACTTGCCAGATTCCTGTCATGTGGCTAGAGGCTTTGCTATCCACAACCCATCTGACATCACCTCTGAATCCTCCACTGCCGACAATGGAAACTAGGGTAACCAAAGAAAATTCCCTATCGAACTTTGAAGCAAAGTCCGCTATGGTTTCTATAGCAACTGTCTCAGGATCCTCTGACTCCTTTTTCTTCTTCTTCCTCTCGGGACATTGAGAGGCAAGGTGCCCCAACTTGTTACAACAAAAGCATATGAATTTACTCAAGTCCCTTGCGAAAATTCCCTTCTTATTGCTCTTTGCCACAAGAGCAACATTCTCATCAACTCTGTCTGTCTTCTGATCACTGCTCTAAGATATTTCTCGGATATCCTCCTGAGTGAAATCATCCCACAGTCTACTCCAATCTGGTAGATGCTCATGACCCACCACGCGCTTCATGAAGACTTCCCAATCTTGGTGAAGCCATTTAAGGCTATCCTCACCAACAGCTTCCAACTCATCTTTAACTTGAGCCACCCGGGTAAGATAAGAAGAGACACTCTCCTCCTTACCCATCTTCGTATCATGCAACTTAGCCTTCAAGGCCATCTTGCGGTTTTCGTTATTCGCCTCAAACAAGTTCTTATATGCTTCCCACATCTTCTTAGCAGTCTTTTTCTCAGCCAAGTGTGGGATAAGGTGATCCTTCACCCCATCCAGAATAATCCTTTGAGCTCTGGCTTCCTTGACCTCATGCAAGTCCAAAGAAATAGGATCTGTTGCGGGAGCTGCTACAATAGAGCTGACATAGCTATAGATCTTGTTCTCCTTGAGAATGGCTGACAAACGAACCTTCCACTACAAGTAGTTGGAAATACCATCCAACTGATCCTCATATCTAATGTTTGTAGCCATATTCCCTGTCACAACTCAAGGAAAACAATCACACCCTTTTGCCCAAATATCATACCACCCACTGCCAGAGACAAAGCTCTGATACCACGTTGATTTTTTTTTAATGAAAAAATCAGAAATCATTCATTCACACATTTCGTTAAACACTTAGAAACCTAGAGATAACTATCTTCTTAAATTTCAGAAATGCATACCCACATTCAGAAATTTCTATAAGCAGAAATACACATTGTTAAGGAAAATATGCAGTGAATATGCACAATGGACAACAACCTGTTGAATTTTTAATTAAAATAAAGTACCAAGGCAAGTGTTTCTCTTCCCTAGGCGCCTAAGGGGAGAAATTGCCGAATGTGGGTCCTAGTCATTTAATTTGTGAGATGCAAATTAAAATGTGACTTTATGATTAAAGTGAGGGTGAGTGAAGAGACACCAAATCTCATCCACCCATCTAATCTAATCTCAACCATTATATTAGAAAAATCCTCACCTTCCCTCATGAGGTCGACTTGGGCAAGAGGGCGCACCCATTCTTGGGTAGTTGAAGAAATCTTGGTGAGAGGCCAAGAGGCTCTTGGTGAAATGCCAAGAGCAAGAGGAATTTGAAGCAACAACAGTCTTGTTGAGAGAGCAAGAGACTCTTGGTGAGATGCCAAGAGGTTCTTGGTGAGATGCCAAGAATAACAGAAGTTGAAGCATTCTTGTTGAGAGAACAAGAGGAGATGAAGCATTCTTGTTGAGAGAACAAGAGAGAGGAAGAGAGAGGTCGAGCTGAAGAAAAGAGACAGCAGCTGCAATTTTTGGGAGTATTGGGATGGATTCCAAGGCTACCGAACAACATTTAGTGGCACAGAAATTGAATCTTAGCAAAGTTTTGGCACAAATTTTGTGACATTCCGTACAACATTAATTTTCGTACAGTTCTACGGATTTCTGGTTCAGAAATCGAGGAGAAAAGCTACAGGAATGTCCAGATAAGTTTGTGTAAATATCTGAAGATGAATATGCTGTAAAAGAATTTCTCAGAAGCTCATAAATAATACAAAGCCCTCTCTCACTAGTTTTCCCCTTGTGGGTTTTTCCAGGGTTGAAGTTAGACCAAAAATATTTGTGTCTATATTTTCTGAGTTTTGCATATTGCTGATATTTTATTTCTACTTTGAAAACAATGTTCAGAATCCTCATGTTTCAGTTCTGAAATTTATTTTCTGTTAAGTTTTTTATATGCTGAAACATAGTGCTGAATCATATGCTGAAACACCGCTATGAATATATGCTGAAACACAGTGCTGAGTCATATGCTGAAACACCGCTGTGAGCAGATGTTGAAACACAGTGCTGTAACAGATGCTGAAACACAGTGCTATAACAGATGCTGAAACACAGTGCTGTAACAGATGCTGAAACACAATGCTGTAACAGATGCTGAAACAGAGTGTTGAGTCATATGCTGAAACACCGTTGTGAGTATATGCTGAAACACAGGGCTGTAACATATGATGAAACAGTGTTGAAACTGAGTTTAGCATTTAAATTTGGCTGAAAAATCAGGGAGACTGAAATTGGGTTGGGATTTTGAAAAATATTAACATGGTATCAGAGCTGAGTTGAAGAGAGACAGAAATTTCAGCAGACAGAAAGTTGGGACAACAATCACTTCAAGAGGAAGTCACTTGGTGAGAGACCAAGAAGGGACCCTTGGTGAGATGCCAAGGTCGAGACAAACAGTAGCTTCAGTAGAAGTGGAAGAGTTTTCCACCAAGTTTGACAAGGAATTTTCCTTGATTGCATGTCTATCCTCGAGGACCACTACTCCCGATACTTGGTATATTGACAGTGGTGCCTCTCGCCATATGACATCAGTTCGTGAGCACTTGACAGATCTTACTCAGTGTGGAGATGTAGAGGTAGTTCTTGGAGATGACCGGGAGGTCAAGGTGGCTGGTTGTGGGACCATATCATTTCGGAGGGAGTCTTTTCCTCCCATGACTTTGACAGAGGTTCTTTATGTTCTGGGCTTGAAGAAGAACTTAGTGTCAGTTTCTACTATTGAGGAGAAGGGCTATGAGGTCTTTTTCCGTGATGGGCAGGTGCTTCTTTTCCCCAGAGGGTCTAGCATCACTTTGGCCAAAGTGATTGGTACTAGACATGAGAGGCTGTACAAGTTCTTGTTCCAGCCAATGTAAGCATTGATTCATTCTACCAGCAGCAGTAGTGACCTATGTGAGATATGGCACAGGAAGATGGCACATTTGCACCATGGGGCTTTGCGAGTTCTAAGGGAGATGGTGACGAGAGTTCCAGATTTCAGTTCAGAGCACCATGAGTTGTGCAAGGGGTGTACCTTGGGAAAGTACACCAAGACTGTTTTTCCGAGTAGTGACAGTAGAGAAGCAGGGATACTTGATCTTATACATTCAGAAGTATGTGGCCCGATGTCTTCGGCATCATTGACTGGATCCCTATACTATGTTGTATTAATTGATGACTTCTCTCAGAAGTCCTGGATTTTCTTCATGAAGACCAAAGGACAGGTCTTCAGTCGGTTCCAAGAGTTCAAAGCTCTTGTGGAGAACCAGACAGGGAAGAAAATCAGAGTCCTGAGATTGGACA
>ML791600.1:205799-222748 GCA_009831015.1 Picea engelmannii
TAATTAAAATAAAGTACCAAGGCAAGTGTTTCTCTTCCCTAGGCGCCTAAGGGGAGAAATTACCGAATGTGGGTCCTAGTCATTTAATTTGTGAGATGAAAATTAAAAGGTGACTTTATGATTAAAGTGAGGGTGAGTGAAGAGACACCAAATCTCAGCCACCCATCTGATCTAATATCAACCGTTAGATTAGAAAACTCCTCACCTTCCCTCATGAGTTCGACTTGGGCAAGAGGACGCACCCATTCTTGGGTAGTTGAAGAAATCTTGGTGAGAGGCCAAGAGGCTCTTGGTGAGATGCCAAGAGAAAGAGGAAGTTGAAGCAACAACAGTCTTGTTGAGAGAGCAAGAGACTCTTGGTGAGATGTCAAGAGGTTCTTGGTGAGATGCCAAGAACAAGAGAAGTTGAAGCATTCTTGTTGAGAGAACAAGAGGAGCTGAAGCATTCTTGTTGAGAGAACAAGAGAGAGCAAGAGAGAGGTCGAGATGAAGAAAAGAGACAACAGTTGCAATTTCTGGGAGTATTGGCATGCATTCCAAGGCTGCCGAACAATATTTAGTGGCATAGAAATTGAATCTTAGCATATTTTTGGCACGAATTTCGTGACAGTCCGTACAACATTAATTTTTGTACAGTTGTACGGATTTTTGGTTCAGAAATCGAGGAGCAAAGCTACAAGAATGTCCAGATAAGTTTGTGTAAATATCTGAATATGAATATGTTGTAAAAGAATTTCTCAGAAGCTCATAAATAATACAAAGCCCTCTCTCATTGGTTTTCCCCTTGTGGGTTTTTCCAGGGTCGAAGTTAGACCAAAAATCTTTGTGTCTATATTTTCTGAGTTTTGCATATTGTTGATATTTTATTTCTCCGTTGAAAACGATGTTCAGAATCCTCATGTTTCAGTTCTGAAATTTATTTTCTGTTAAGTTTTTTATATGCTGAAACAGAGTGCTGAATCATATGCTGAAACACCGCTGTGAGTATATGCTGAAACACAGTGCTGAGTCATATGTTGAAACACCACTGTGAGCAGATTTTGAAACACATTGCTGTAACAGATGCTGAAACACAGTGCTATAACAGATGCTGAAACACAATGTTGTAACAGATGCTGAAACAAAGTGCTGTAACAGATGCTGAAACACAGTGCTGAGTCATATGCTAAAACACCGCTGTGAGTATATGCTGAAACAAAGGGCTGTAACATATGTTGAAACAGTGTTGAAACTGAGTTTGGCATTTAAATTTGGCTTAAAAATCAGCGAGACTGAAACTGGGTTGGGATTTTGAAAAATTAACACAACCCATAACTCACATAAATTTAGGCAACTGCCAGGGAAAACCCCAATGTGGGAAAACCCAATGAGAGAGAGAAATATTATTATATTGCTTTAGGAAAGTTCAGAATAACATCAATAACACTTTTTCAGCCAAGAGAAATACCTCTTACAGCACAAAACTGTCCCACACAAATCTATCTTGAAAACTGTGCCACAGTCCGTACATTTGTACGGATTTGCTAAAGTTCGTCACCTTGAAATTCTTGCCACAATAGGCTGTTGTACCTTCTCTTCTGTACAGTCGTCCTCCTTCAGAAAATTCTTCAAGGATGCCTCAAAAACCATGCCCAAGCTTGCCTCAGATTTTGTTCCTCAAGAATGCTATTGTACGGCCTGTACGGATCCGTACAGTATGGCCTATCCCAGCAAATAACACTGCTACAAATCAAAACAGAAAAAGCCTCCTTGGGATTTGCACCCTAGCTCTCATGGGAATCGTGCCCTTCTTGATGGTTACTTTCCTCTCTCAAGAAATCTCTCAACTTCTCCTCTTGTCTTCTCTGGTGTTCCTTTCTCACACCCTAAGCATGTATATGTACTTTTCTCTTTTCCCAAGAAACCCTAACTTACATAACCAACTCAATCTAATGGCTATCATAAGTCTAATCTGAGGGCTCATATTTAATGCTCCTCATTAATTACAAAATAAGTAATAAATGTTCATTAAATACTTTTTGGGTCCCACAACTTAAAAACACTTTAATTTATAAAGTACATTCACTTTATAAAAGCACTTTATTTAAAAAATCACTTTACAAATAAAACATGTCTAGCAATTATGACTTTCTGTCCTCCCCATGACAAAACACAAAAACATGAATGAGGACATCCCTTGTTATATTTCAACACTCCAACAACTGCTACAATTGCTTCTTCACTTCATTCACTTCCAGAATAGATTGTCTATACAACTCAATATTCGACAATGGGGAGTCTGGAAACAATTGTATTTCATGCTCCACATCCCTCTTGGGTGGTATCCCTTTAGGATCCTGGAACACTCTTCTATATTTTTGTAGAAACTCCTCCATGTGTTGTTCTTTATCTTTAGTACACCCCTCTAGGGATGGATTCAGTCTAATTGACTCATCATCAGACTGATTTTTTCTTAATAAAAGTAAAACATATTTTTTACTAGAACTCATTAACTTCATGGCTTGATTGGCACTTACCAATGAGATCTTTGACTTTCCTTTATGTGCATTGATGATGTAGGACTTCCCATCGTTGATCATTTGATATTGGTTGGATATCCGCATGAATATTCCATCCCCCATACACATTTAAGGGATTCAAAACACTAATCCACATACATCAAGGGGTACTACATCTAATTCCACTTCATCAATAAAATCAACACTTATAGCAAATTTAATCTTACATTGTTTTGTTACATTTATCTCTACATCCTTGTTTACCCAACCTAATGGATAGGGTATAGAATGATTGTAAACCTCCACTACAAGCTTGTTGACCAAATATTATATTATGAGGTTACCCTATGAGCCATAGTCGAACATAACATCTATCATTTTCTTTTTGAATTCAATTTTGATTTGAAAGAAATTGGCCATCTCCTTCTCTTCCTCGTGATGAAGGCTACTCAAATTCACCTCCTTTTACAAAGATGTGTAGAAAATATTATCATCAACAACTGAGCTACTTTCAACCTGATTGCTTGAATGTTTGGCTAGAATTTTATTTTTCTTTCCTTCCTTCTTGTGATTCTTCGAGTTTAGCTCCAAATGTAGTTTCCAACATTTTTCCTCGATGTGGCCATTAATGTTTCAATGATTGCAATGGTTGTAGGGATATTTTATTTGTTGTGCAGTGGATTGTGTCTTCTTATCTTTCCCCTTTTCCACTTATTCTTCCCCTCCTTGGAATCTCCCTGGTGCTTTTTCTACTTTGAACCACTTTTTCCCCTTCTTTTTTCTTATGTTTTCTAGGTATTGTTCTTGTACACAAGCCTCATCCAATATCCTTTGCTTGAATGGAATCAAATAATTTTGTAGATAATTATGTAAACCCCCCATATACTTGAGGAGTACATATGGGTTCTTGGGAGATATACCCAACATGATGACCATATTTATGAACTCAACTGTGTACTATTGTACACTCTGCCCCTAACTCTGCTTGAAGTAGTGCCACTAGATCCATTGGTCCTCTACATACATGATAGGGTAGAATTGAGACTTGATGAGGGTTTTTAAGTCCTCCCATCTAGTTACTGGTGGATCACCCTCCATCCTAAGTGCTTATGTGTGGCTTTCCCACTAGGTTAAAGAATGTCCCTTTAACTTCAATCTAGATAATGGAATCTTCTTCTCTTTCTCTATATGGTGAACACTAAAATAAACTTCTAGTTGTTGCAACCAATAATTCAGTTTTAATGAATCGATATCACCTTGATATGGCTTTCTGTCCACTTTCAGTTCCTTCTTGAATATGGATTGTGAAGGTTTAACGACACTTGAACTCTTCTTATTTTTCTCGGATTATTTCCATGACTCCTTTTCTTCTTGATCTTTCGATCCCCCCTCCGATTTAATCTCTGAGTTAGAGCCTCCATCATCTTCGAATGGTTCGATCTTTCTTTCTAGATTCACCATGAAGAGGTTCATATTGAGACTATTGGAAACTTGTGCTTCCAACCAGTTAAATATCTCTTATGTTGGATCTCAAGGGTTATTATGAATACACTCATCCTCCATGACTATGATTTATGTGACTTCTCCTTCGACCGATTCCTAGATTTTGCAATTTTCCACAAATACCCAAAAGAAAAAACCTTCTTTAATAACAATATGATCTATAAACTATCGTGGATATTCCACTAGAATAGTTCATCACAATAAATCTAATGAATTACTAAAAAAATTACTATTAAGGTTAATCTTCTTTATATATCCAGAATATTTAGTTACTGATAAAATAGATAAAATAGAGAAAAGTAAAACACATTCACACCATCCAAAAATAAGCACAAGATATTACCTGAAAAACTTAATATAGGAGAAAACCCATCTAGAAGGTGAGGCTTCTCTCTCTTTTATCTGGCAAAGAAATGATTCAAGTACAAAGAAAGAGGCACTCTCTATGGAGTTGCCTTTTACCTATGGCCTATATGGCTGCTACAAAATCTTTCCTCCTATGTTATGCCCAAATAATACCACTCTCGTATTTTTTTTCTCAACTATGGAAAAATATACAATGCAAAAGAATGGAACCCCTTCTCCTCTGAGTGGCCTAGCATTTAACATAGCCCTATAGCCATCTAGGGATAGGTTTTTGACTTTCTAAACCTTAAATTGTGATAAGGTTTTGGAACTTTCTAGAATGTACTTAGAAAAACACTATGTGGCTAGCCCCACATGTCTAAGTAATGGAAGATGACATGACATCCACTCACACCATGGTGATCAATATGGTGGGTCAAATTGTGGGAGGCATAACTTTCTCATACAGATTTTGATTGACGAACGATCTGCGTCGCTGGAAAGATATCAAAGTGTATAATTTAGAACATTCCTCCATAGTATGGTTTGGAAAAAAATGATAGTTTTATGCCTAAAAATGACTCCAAAATATTTTTGATTGTTTTTTGGAGCCAAATTTCAAAATTTGGAACAACCACTAAAATGGCCTTGCAAGCTAATTCTTCCAATTTTTCCACCCAAAAAGTAGTGAGATAGATGAAAAATAATATAATGATCCAATTCAGATCATACCTCCCCATTTAGGGAGGATTTTGGTCCCCAAAAATATTTACAAAATGAGGTGAGGAAAATTTTCCTCTAACTTCTCCCTGGAGTACCACTTTGCTTTTCCTAGAAGTTGTCCTTTCAACCCAATATGCCAAAGCTCATGTTGCCCTTATCTTGTATTTATGGACAGCTTCTGCAAAACTATGTATTCTAACAACTCTACCTAACCATTTGGTGATAAAACCTCTATGGAAGGTAGGATATGCTCCTCCTCCTAATCCAACATGGAGGGATCATAGAGTTTGAGAATCTCCACATTCACTATTGAGTAAGTGTGCATGTATTGGGGTAGAATAAGTCTATAGGAATTATCTCCCACCTTTTTTAATACCTCAAAAGGACTGTATCGCGTATCCTTGATAATCTTCCCAGGACCCTGTAGTATTTACTTATTCAAATGTAATCCTACTTTGTCTCCTTTAAATGTTTTCTATGTTCTATGTTGGTCATTTCTATCCTTGTACTTTTCCTGTGACTTCTTCAGTGTCTCATGTACATGGAAATGAATCTACCTAATCTTCTCAACATTTTTTTCTTCCTTTGGTGCATCTCTTGTGAGGTCCTCCCCCACTCCTCCTTGTTTTCCATATACAACATCCAAGGGTGAAGGTGGAAAATATCCAAAGAAAGTTTGAAAAGGGGACTTAAGAATAGAGGTGTGTACTCTTCTATTATAAGAGTGATGTATATAGATCAAATTTTCATTCCATATCTTTGGATTCTTTTGATTGTAACCACTTAAAAGTTGCACCAAAGTCATGTTGACTACATATGCCTGCCGATATGTCTGTGGATGGAATGTTGTAGACCTATTCAACTTAGTGTCCATATTCTCCCACAACATAGTCCAAAATGCACTGAGAAATCGGGTATCCCTATATCATATGATTCTCCTTGGTGTCCCAAAGTGCACCAAGACCTGTTCAAAGAACTTGTTTTTTAATTATTATCTAGTGATGATATTTTTACAAGGTATGATAATGCACATTTTGTTGAACCTGCCAACTACCACAAATACATAGTCATGTCCCTTCCTATTTGTTGGTAAACCTCCCAAAAAATCCATGGAAATGTTTTCCCAAGGTCAAGACGATACATGTAAAGGATGATATAGAACTTGCTTCATGTTGTTGGGCTTACTAGTAAAACAAAGTATACATCCTGTAATATATAATCTTGCATCTTTTTGCATTCTGGTCCAATACACATATCACTATAAGTTGGCAACTATCTTCCCAATGCCAAAATTTCCTGCAACCTTAGAGGTGTGAACCTCTCTGATAATATCCAATCGTTCACCTTTAGGAACACAAAGCTTGTCGCGATTGTAGAGTAAACCATTCAGGAAATGATACTCAGCCTTTCCATCATCTTCTTCTATATTAATTTATTCTTGAAGTTTATGAAACACCTCCTTGAAGTCCTTATCTTATGTGTATGCTTGTTTGTATGCATCATGGGTAGAAGGATCCATGTGCATTAGAGTTCCCATAGCTATAAATTTATATGTGGGTGGTTGTGAAAGCATGTTTGCCAACTTATTTATGTTACCCTTATTATACTTTATGAACAAATGAAAATTTTGTAAAAATCCCACCCACTTGTAATGTCTAGTTTGTTGTAGCTTACTATGGGCCTACAAATATTGTAGTTGTTGGTGATCTATGTGAATGACGGTATTCTTTTCCATCAGATAGTGTTTCAAATTTTTGAAATCTTGTACCAAGGAATAGAGCTCCTTATCATAGTTAGGGTAGTTGAGATTTTCCCCATGAAATACTTCATAATGATAGTAGATGGGCCTTCCTCCCTTCATCAATACTACCTCCATGGTATACCCACTTGCATTTGTGTCCACTTCAAATGGATTATGCAAATATGGTAGCGCGAGCACTGGTGCTTGAATAATGTTTCTTTTAATCTCATTAAAGGACTTTTGTTGATTCTTCCCCCACTAGAAACTCTTTCCACTAGATGTTATAGCATGGAGTGGTGTATATACCACTGAAAATGAAGCTATGAACTTTTGCAAGTATTGTTCCGCCCCAAAACAATTCCTAACTTCAATATCATTTGTAGGAATTGTCCATTTCATGATGGCCTCCATATTTGAGGGATCTATATTGAGCTCCCCTCCACCAATCACATACCTGAAATACACCAAACATTGCTGAGAAAAGTCACATTTCTTGAGATTCGTGAGAAACTTGTTCTTTTTCAGAGTCTTTAACACCTTCATAATATGTGACATATGCTCCTCCCAGGTAGCACTATAAACTAGTATATCATCCAATTAGACAATAAAAAATGAATCTAGATAAGGGTTTAAAACATCATTCATTAGTCTCATAAATGTAGACGGTGCATTGTATAAACCGAATGGCATAACAAATCACCAATACAAACCTTTCCTTGTCTTGAAGGTCATCTTCTACTTATCTTGTTCTTTGACTCGTACCTAATGATATCTTGATTTTAAATCCATCTTAGTGAAGTACATTGCATGCTGCAACTAGCCCAATAGATCATTGATCCTTGAGTTAGAGCTTCCATCATCTCCAAATTATTTGAGCTTTGCTTGCTAGATCTGCCATGAGGAGGTTCATATTGTGACTAATGTCAGCAATTTGTGCTTCGATAAACTCAAATCTCTCTTTTGTTGGATCTCGAGGGTTATTATGAACATACTTTTCCTCCACGGCTAGGGTTTATGTGACTTGTCATTCATCCGATTCCTAGATCCTACAACTTTCTAGAAATACCCAAAAGAAAAACCTATTCTGATACCAATATAATCTATAAATTGTCGTGTATATTCCACTAGAACAATTCATTAGAACATATCTAATAAAATATTTACAACTTTACTATTAAGGTTAATTTCCTTTATATCTTCATAAAATTTAATTACTCATAAAATAGATAAAATGCAAAAAAGTAGAGAATAGTAAAACACATTCACACCATCCACAAATAAACATAAGATATGACTCGAGAAACCCAATACGAGATAAAATACTGCAAGAAGGTGTGGCTTCTTTGCTCTCTTTGGTCTAGTAAAGAAATGATGCAATAGAGAATAGTAGAACACATTCACACCATTCACAAATAAACACAAGATATGACTTGAGAAACCCAATACAAGAGAAAATCCTGCTAGAAGGTGAGGCTTTTATGCTCTTTTTTGTCTGGTAAAGAAATGATGGAAGTACAAAGAAAGAGACACTCTCTGTGGATTTTCATTTGACTTGTGGTCTGTATAGCTGATACAAAATCTCTCCTCTATTATGCCTATTGAATACCACTTTCAGATATTTTTTTCATCTATGGAACAAGATATAATGTAAAATAATGGAAACCCTTCTCCGTTTAATCTCTCAATATTTAACATAGCATGATAGCCATCTAGGGATAGGTTTTTGACTTTATGAACCTTCAATTGTGATAAGGTTTAGGACATTTCTAGAATGTTCTTAAAAAATCCACTACGTGGCTAGCCCCACATGTCTAAGTAATGGAGGTTGGCATGGCATCCACTCACACCATGGTGATCAATATGATAGGTAGGTCAAATTGCAGAAGGCATAACTTTCCCATATGAACTTGGATTGATGAAACTACCAAAATGGCCCTGCAAGTTGATTCCTCCAATTTTTCCACCCAAAAAGCAGTGACATAGATGACAAATAATATAATGATTCAATCCAAATAGCCACTATCTAGGAAAGCATTATTGAGGTGGGATATTTCTTTATCTAGAGGATGGGGATTAGATATTAGAATGAAATATATTAGGGCTAGGTGGTGGTGGAATTGGACATGGAGGCATTTATCAACGAGTCCTTTTGTGATAAACTTGATAGGATAGGGAGACATTGAGTTGATGAATTTTAATAACATCTTAGAATGGGAAAAAGTTGTCGTTTTGCATTAAAAATGATTATGGAAAGATTGGCCATGATTCCATCATGATTCCATGTCATTGACAATTGAAGCCAACATTTGGGATTGAGATGTAAAACGTTTAAGGTTAAAATGTTTTCAAGGCCAAGAGGGGATGAGGATGATAAGGATTATCCCATTGTAGAGTTTTCTTTTGATTGTAAAAAAATTAGACATAAGATACATATCATTGAGATGATAAGGATGATCCCATAGTTTTTCCTTTAGTTTGTTTGTCGAATTTTCCTTTAATAGTAAAAAAATTAGAGATAAGGTAAATATCATTGAGATGATAAAAATGATCCCATAGTTTTTCCTTTATTTTGTTTCAAGAATTTTCCTTTGAAAAAAAAAAATAGACATAAAGTAAATGTCAATGGGATATAAGGCCTCAAAGTCAACTACTTATGAGGGATGTAACAAATTGAAAATATAACAGTTATAATAATATTTATTCTTAACATATATATTTATTCTTAATTATCATTTGTAATTAGTAATCAATAGGATATAAGGCCTCAAAGTCAACTACTTATGAGGGATGTAACAAATTGAAAATATAACAGTTATAATAATATTTATTCTTAATATATATATTTATTCTTAATTATTATTTGTAATCAATAATAAATAATGTGCATTTAATCTTTTTCTTATCATAATATTTTTTAAAACATTTAAAAAATAATAATAAATTAAAACATTTAAAAAATCCACTACGTGGCTAGCCCCACATGTCTAAGTAATGGAGGTTGACGTGGCATCGACTCACACCATGGTGATCAATATGATAGGTAGGTCAAATTGCAGAAGGCATAACTTTCCCATATGAACTTGGATTGATGAAACCACCAAAATGGCCCTGAAAGTTGATTCCTCCAATTTTTCCACCCAAAAAGTAGTGACATAGATGACAAATAATATAATGATTCAATCCAAATAGCCACTAGCTAGGAGAGCATTAGTGAGGTGGGCTATTTATTTATCTAGAGGATGGGGATTAGATATTAGAATGAAATATATTAGGGCTAGGTGGTGGTGGAATTAGGCATGAAGGTATTTATCAATGAGTCCTTTTGTGATAAACTTGATAGGATAGGGAGACATTGAGTTGATGAATTTTAATAACATCTTAGAATGCGAAAAAGTTGTCATTTTGCATTAAAAATGATTATGGAAAGATTGGCCATGATTCCATGTCATTGACAATTGAAGCCAACATTTGGGCTTGAGATGTAAAACGTTTAAGGTTAAAATGTTTTCAAGGCCAAGAGGGGATGAGGATGATAAGAATGATCCCATTGTAGAGTTTTCTTTTGGTTGTAAAAAAATTAGACATAAGATACATATCATTGATATGATAAGGATGATCCCATAGTTTTTCCTTTAGTTTGTTTGTTGAATTTTCCTTTAATAGTAAAAAAATTAGAGATAAGGTAAATATCATTGAGATGATAAGAATGATCCCATAGTTTTTACTTTAGTTTGTTTCAAGAATTTTCCTTTGAAAAAAAAAATAGACATAAAGTAAATGTCAATGGGATATAAGGCCTCAAAGTCAACTACTTATGAGGGATGCAACAAATTGAAAATATAACAGTTATAATAATATTTATTCTTAATTATTATTTGTAATGAGTAATCAATAATGTGCATTTAATCTTTTTCTTATCATAATATTTTTTAAAACATTAAAAAAATAATAATAAATTATAAATCAAATCATGGATGTAGAAAAAGTAGAAAAAACCATTAAATCAATATAATCAACACACTAAATCATTTACATGACCATTAACCCAAGATATTAGTCAAGAAAAACAGTCCTACTCTAATTTTAGAAAACCCATAAAATGAATATAACAAATAGAGTGAATAAAAAATCATTTACATGGTTAGTAGAACAGGTATTAGCTAGGGAAAAAATAGAGGACGAATCATTTACATGGCCATTACACTGATAATAGCCCAGAAAAGAAGAACGAAATGAACCATTTACATGACCATTGTACCAGATCATAGCTCAGAAAAATAGCACGTATTCAAAAGACGTACTATCTAATTCTGAAAAAACCATAAGATGAATCTCACCAACTCAATTGAGTCATTTACATGACCATTAGCCCATAGATTAGCCAACAAAAAAAGAGTCCTCTGTAAAAGACCTGCTATCTAATTTTGAAAAACCCATGAAATGAATATAACCAACAAAATGAATATAAGGAACAGAATGAATCATTCACATGGCGATTATCCCCGATATTAGCACAGAAAACTAACGTCTTATGTAGAAATCGGAGGAATCTGAGTACAAATATTTATATATCAGGGATGGCGGGCCTTGGCCATGCCTTTCTTGTTTTTCTTCTTTGCTTTGGCCTCCTGTTGCTCTTCTTGCGCCCAGTCCACCATCTCCTCGGTCACCACTTTGTCGACAAACGGATCCCCGGTGTTGCGCGCGCGGTATCGTGCGGGCAGACATCCTAGGCTAGGGTTCCGTTCTCCAACCGACGAGACGTGTGACGATGGACTCGCCCGGCTCGTTTCGGGCTTCCCCGTGCGCCTCTCGGGTGTATGTTGTAGACTCGCGCCAACAGAACCAAGGTTTCCAAAATTATGAGGCGAAGACCCCGACCGTTTTAAAAACGACGAGACGGTCGGGCGCCCGGCCCGTCCAGGGGAAGCAACCGGCCCTCCCGTGTTGGACTTCTCCTCCGTCGTGTTATGCTTCGGATCTTGGCAATCGGGGCTGACCATTGAGGGGCTATAGCCATTGATTCGGCCAGAGCTAGGGCCAACCCTAATATCTCTGGAATGCTTTGGCGGGGTTGTATTAGCTTTAAGCGAAACCGAGTCGAGATTGTTACAGAGAACATGGATCTGATGTGGAGGAGCAGATTTGACACTCGCTGGGCTGTGTAAAGGATCTGCATCATAGTTGAATTTGACTGTTAAGATGGAATTTATTCCATTAAAATGCATTTCTAATATTTCACCTGAATTTTTCAATAAAAAGGAATTTAAAGTGAACTAGGGGCTTTTAGCCGTTCAGTGTTCCTAACTCTTTAAGAGGTGGATGCTAACTCTTATTATGTTAAACAATATAGGATAACAAGGTAAAGTAAAGGAAAAAAAGTGATGGACATGCATGCAAATTTAAAAACAAAAAAGTTTTAGTGGAATTTAATTAAATTTTAACAGTGATCTACCTGGTGAACAATGATATTATGCACTCTTGATATGTGATTGGCTATGATTTCATGCAAAGGGAAAAAAATTAATACTATGCAGTCTTGACATCTGGACATCTGGTATATTATATTATGATATGAAGTAAACAAATTAAATAAAAATAGATTTATGTGGAGTTTGTTTAAGAAATAAGGTAGAGTTAATTGGGTTTGATTTAAGTAGTTGTGGGATGGTTAAAGTGGTTGTGGGATAGAATGTTATTTTCCACATCTAGATTTTATTTCCATAAGTGATATCACATTTATTATATTGTTGTAATGATTTTGAACTTTCATTATTGACACAAATTGTATTAAAGTTAGATATCTGATTGACCTATAGTGATAGGTAAAATAAAATTAAACTTTTAACTCAATTTGTCATAAACAATAAAGTAAAAGAAAATAAAACTTTTAACTTAATTTGTTATAGAACTAAACTGGTATATTATATTATGATATGAAGTAAACAAATTAAATAAAAATAGATTTATGTGGAGTTTGTTTAAGAGATAAGGTAGAGTTAATTGGGTTTGGTTTAAGTAATTGTGAGATGGTTAAAGTGGTTGTGGGATGGAATGTTATTTTCCACATCTGGATTTTATTTCCATAAGTGATATCACATCTACTATATTGTTGACAGAAATTGTATTAAAGATAAATATCTGATTGACCTATAGTGATAGATAAAATAAAATTAAACTTTTAACTCAATTTGTCATACAATAAAGTAAAAGAAAATAAAACTTTTAACTCAATTTGTTATAAAACTAAACTAAAGGTTTCTGCTGGTCAGTAAAAATCTGAGGCATAGTTAAAGAAAACCCTAATAAACCCTAATTGACATCAGGCTCATGAAAATCCCAGATTCAGTAAATCCTAATTGACATGAGGCTCATGAAAATCTCATATTCATCTCAGATTTAGTAAATAATGGACTGAATTCACACTCTGGCCAGCAGGGTTGGAATTAAGTTTGTTAATCATTTGAACGTGACAATTAGATAGTTACATAATAATTTTTTNCACAGGTGTTGTCTGATGCGCTACCACTCGAAGGGGTACCAACAGGGGTTACAAGGGTGGCCAACAGATGTGCGCTTAAGAACCACTTGTATTTCCTGCGTGTATGAATCCCACAACCATGGGTTTATGCACATAATGACATATCTCTGTGGCTTAAAGATGTCGGAATACATCTCTACCCTAAAAAAAAATATATCCACAATTTCTGCCAAGGAAAGTGCTCTGATACCACTTGCAAGATACTAGATATATAAAATATGCAGAACATAATTGAAATGCTAGAAATAACAGAATATCAGTAAAATATCCAGCATAATCTTCACAATACAAAGAAATGATATACGAAATAGCAACAGAAATAACACTTTGAATTAGATAGCAATGTTCACAAGCCTCTTCGAGGGGGAAACCTCCATTCGAGCAGCGCTCTATTACAATAATCTCCAAGCTAGGGTTCTTCATACCCTCGACCCTTATTTATACTAAATATGTCTCTTAAGAGAAGCATCTAGAGGAAGATCCTTCTAGAAGCGGAAGCTTCTATTAGGTCTTCTTACATCCACCTTATTCTATTTTATTGAAAGGTCTTATTAATATTGAACTTTATTACATCCGAATACATTGATCTACCTATGTGTGGATTAGGACCTTAACAGATAGTAGATGGGCCTTCCTCCCTTCATCAATACTACCGCCATGGCATACCCACTTGAATTTGTGTCCACGTCAAAAGGATTATGCAAATATGGTAGCGCGAGCACTAGTTCTTGAATAATGTTTCTTTTAATCTCATCAAAGGAATTTTGTTGATTCTTCCCCCACTAGAAACTCTTTCCACTGGATGTTATAGCATGGAGTGGTGTATATACCACTGAAAATGAAGCTATGAACTTTTGCAAGTACTGTTCTGCCCCAAAAAAATTCCTAACTTCAATATCATTTGTAGGATCTGACCATTTCATGATGGCCTCCATATTTGAGGGATCTATATTGAGCTCCCCTCCACCAATCACATACCCAAAATACACCAAGCATTGTTGAGAAAAGTCACATTTCTTGAGATTCGTGAGAAACTTGTTCTTTTCCAGAGTCTTTAACACCTTCATAATATGTGACATATGCTCCTCCCAGGTAGCACTATAAACTAGTATATTATCCAAATAGAAAATAAAAAATGAATCTAGATAAGGGTTTAAAACATCATTCATTAGTCTCATAAATGTAGACGGTGCATTGTATAAGCCGAATGGCATAACAAATCACTAATACAAACATTTCCTTGTCTTGAAGGTCATCTTCTAGTTATCTTATTCTTTGACTCATACCTAATGATATCTTGATTTTAAATCCATCTTAGTGAAGTACTTTGCATGCTGAAACTAGCCCAATAGATCATCACTCCTTGAGTTAGAGCCTCTATCATCTCCAAATTGTTTGAGCTTTGCTTGCTAGATCTGCCATGAGCAGATTCATATTGTGACTAATGTCAACAAGTTGTGCTTCAATAAACTCAAATCACTCTTTTGTTGGATCTCAAGGGTTATTATGAACATACTTTTCCTACACGGCTAGGGTTTATGTGACTTGTCATTCATCTGATTCCTAGATCCTGCAACTTTCTAGAAATACCCAAAAGAAAAACCTACTCTGATACCAATATAATCTATAAATTATTGTGTATATTCCACTAGAACAATTCATTAGAACATATCTAATAAAATATTTACAACTTTACTATTAAGGTTAATTTCCTTTATATCTTCATAAAATTTAGTTACTCATAAAATAGATAAAATGGAAAAAAATAGAGAATAGTAAAACACATTCACACCATCCACAAATAAACACAAGATATGACTTGAGAAACCCAATACGAGAGAAAATACTGCTAGAAGGTGTGGCTTCTCTACTCTCTTTGGTCTAGTAAAGAAACGATGTAATAGAAAATAGTAAAACACATTCACACCATTCACAAATAAACACAAGCTATGACTTGAGAAACCCAATAGGAGAGAAAATCCTACTAGAAGGTGAGGCTTTTATGCTCTTTTTTGTCTGGTAAAGAAATGATGGAAGTACAAAGAAAGAGACACTCTCTGTGGATTTTCATTTGACTTGTGGTATGTATGGCTGCTACAAAATCTCTCCTCTATTATGCCCATTGAATACCACTTTCTGATATTTTTTTTATCTATGGAACAAGATACAATGTAAAATAATGGAAACCCTTCTTCGTTTAATCTCTTAATATTTAACATAGCCTGATAGATGACGCAGTGTCACACCCGTAGGCACGCCTGCTCACAGGATCTTCTCTTTCCTCGGCCCGAAGAACACTAACCGATCCTTCTATTTCCCTATTGGGAAATATGCACCCACAGATCTCTTTGCACGACTCCCCCTCTCTTTACTTATCAGGGAATCAAACTTCACACCCTTGTGAGGTCAATGATCGAGCGTAGGACTCTCGAATCTCCAATACTCGATATGAGTCAACGCTGACCATTCCGTTCCTTTGTCGGGACTTTCTCTATCAGGATCTCGACACTTGCGGTGTCGAGCAACTCGGTTCTTCGACTCCCGAGTCCCGATATGCCGAAACTATGATGAGCTCATGGCTTTGACTTTTCAATAGTCCCATCACCTCATCGGGATTTTGGACTTCGTGGGATCGCGAATCCTGATGTCCAATGTTTCGGGACTTTACTTTTCCTGAACCCCGATACAGTGTGCTACCTGTCCACCACCAATTCCTGTGGCCCCACACTGTACTTGTAGCCGTCGGGATATCGCGTATCGCGATTTCGTGACTCCCGTTACCAAATCTTCGATTCCTTTCTTATGAAATCCCGATAGGCGATTTCGCGAATAATCCAACGCCCCTGGCTGGCTTGGATCAACGGCTCTGCCCCTTCTGAGCTTTAAACACTATGGGAATATCTGCAGTACCCCCCAACACCCCCGCGAGATCCAACGGCTCACTGTGATTCGTTGATTTTCCCTGGAAGATATCGATCGTTCGTTCTTCCTTATGCAATCCACGAAATGACTAAGTGTTCTTCCACAGAACTTATCCACCTCTGTGCAAACTTGCGACGCTTCTTGCCAACCTTCAAGGCACAACTTTTCTACGTTGTCCTTCAACAAATTCAAAGGTCCTATTCCTCCTGAGCTTTTCCCCATGACCTCAAGTCCTTCAAGAAAACTCTTGCACGCACTCCTTGCGGCAAACCTTCAACAACGTCGAAGTGTTGAAGTCACTTGACTCTGCGCACACCTGTAGCAACAGTCTATCAAATGCTTCACTTAGGTTCACAACCCTGAGACTTTTACCCAGCCTGCGCACTCCTTGCACAGCTCCTGTGCCCAACTGCACTTCTGGATGAATGAGAACAAAAACTATATCTATCTGAACCCTCTCTCAATGCACTCCTTGCGGACACTTCAACTACACTCCTTGTAGGAATTCTCTGGCTCAAATAGAGAAACAATTTAAACTCATTCCATCTCCCTCTCAGACTTCAATTCATACATGAAATCACATACACAACATATAAAAGCAAATGTATAACAGGAAGCAAATGTTCATGAGCCTATCATTCAGCACCAATACACAGAGAACAACACAAACCATGAA
>ML791600.1:249305-274292 GCA_009831015.1 Picea engelmannii
TTTTGCATACGATCTTCATTTTAGGCGTATGATAGCTCGTTGGAAAGGTATCATCAAGGAGATTCATTTTGGGGGATCAATAATGACTTCAACTATCATTGAGAACCTCTATCTCGAAAAACCTTCAGCTAGGCCCTCAAAATGGCCTCGAAAGTTAAAACCTGCTAAAAATAGTAAATTGCCAAAATTGCCAAAAAACTATTTTGAGCCAGTTGTAAAAGGTGGGTGGCCACCGATATCCACCTAGATAAATCCTACCTCCTTAGGAAGAAATGGTCTCAATTGTGTTGAGTTCCCGGGGAAGAGGCAAAAATGTTTGTTGGATCTGCATCTGGGTGAGCTGCTTGTATTGTTGGAGATGTCGCGTTGCTTAGCTTGTGGAAGTTTGTCATGAGCCTGTTGAAGTTGAGGTTGTTCAACAAGTTGAGCTACATGAGAGGAAGGTGTGCAGAAGGAATTTTTGTGCTTTGTTGCAACCTTTTCGACCTGCTTCTATTGGATAGAGGGTGCAGGGGGTGAAACTGTAGTGGTTGCAATGTCCTTCTATTCCCCTTTCGAAAAAATTGTGAAGAAGTTGAATTTTGCAGTATGATATACTACCTTGCGGCACTTTTTAGGTGGAACAATAGTTGGAAGTACCTCTGGTATTCTATAGAGATTACCCCCCAAAGTAACAATGACACTACGGGGTCGAGACTCATAAACAACATGGCACTTCCACATATATGGTTGGCCCAAGAGAACATCACATACATCCAGTGAGGAAACATCACATAATACCTCATCCTTGAAGGGTTGGATGCCATATGACAATTGACATTGCTGGCTAACACGAAGATATCGTACTTGGCGAAGCCACCCGATGTTGTATGGTTGCGGGTGTGGTGTTGTCGACAATCCCAACTGTTTGATGACCTCTGCTAAGATGAGGTTCTTCTGGCTTCCACTATCAACAATAAAGTGCAACGGGGTCCCCTTCACACACATCTGTGAATGAAATAGGCGCTCCCTCTCTTCATGATCTGTTGGTTCTTCTAGTTGAATTGTTGCGGTCGCGACAATAGCAGTGGGGTTTGCGTCAATGATCTGTCTTTTACCAGTATTTTCAGAATCAGATTTTGAATCAGGGTTCGGCTCCTTGTCTTTGATCTCGGCCACTAATGAATGTTTTGAGAGACAGTCATCGATGTTGTGCCAAGGGATTTTTTGGAAATCACACCATTTTTCGATGTCCTTCTTTGTCTTCCCATGACCCTTCTTTTCCTGTGTCTTGGACTGGTTTTCAGGAGACTATTTGTTAGGGCCATCTTTATCATACTTAGGTTGTTGCGGATTTGTAGACCTGAATTCCCATTTGTTCTGGTGCTTAAATTTCTGCTCAATTTTAACAGCATATCGATAAGCAGCACCGAGTGATGAGATGTCCAAAAAATCCATTTTAGTTTGGATGTATCTATGTAGAGCCCCACGATGTTTCAGAACCAAATGTCACTCGGAGTCTTCGATACCCAACTTGGTGTGCAAGGTATGGAAGGTATTGGTGAACTCCAGAACTGCTTGGCCCCTCTCTTGCCGCAGTGTGGTTCATCTCATGTACTGGTCCTCATAGTTGCCAACAGGGTAATATTGTTCTTTTACCGCATCCACAAAAATATCCCAAGTGGGATAGACCCCATATATTCCAAACTCCTCTGTGGAACTTTTCTCCCAGTAAGTTTCCCACCAATGTTTGAAATGAGGGAGAGATTTAAGGAGTGTGAAGGTAATCTTTTCTTTATCGGAAAAATTGTGAACAGAGAAATAACCTTCTAGCAGAGTTAACCATTTTTCTAGGGCTTCTGCATCTATCTGTCCTTCAAATACAGGGATATCAAAATTAACTTGTACCTTGAAAGGCGAGTTGCCTCCAAAGTGGTCTCTTGATGAAGATGTTCCTGATGCTATCGGCAGGCTTTTAAGGATGTGGGAAAAATTCTCCATCATTTCATCCCTCTGTCGTGTGAGAGCTTGCTCAAGCAACAAATTGATAGGATCGTCTGCTCCATCGATTTTCTTTTCTTCCGCCATTGAGGGTTTCTTGGGTGTGTGAGAGTGATTGTCTTCAAGAGAGACAAGATCGAGACCCAACTTTCTATACTCAGACCTTGTCGGGGACATGCACTGAAAAAAAAAATCAAGAGTAGCCTGCTCTGATACCACTGATCCAGATTATTTTCGGCACGAAATGAGAGCGGAGATATAATAAAGAAATGCACAAAGATATTGTGGATACTCAATAATATAACAAAAATGTATCAGAGATGCAACCATAAACACAGATATATAGTAATACACGATTTCTATTAATGAAAGAAATGTACAGAGACTGTAAAAATACAGAGTGAAAGACTCGCTAGAATGGCGACAACTTATCTCTGAGAAGAGATGTGACGGCTACTCGCATTCGCAAGAAGATGATTACAATGAGGCTCTAGAGGATTTTTTACAATAAATAGGAATGCCAAAATTCCTAGACATCCAAAAACCTATCCCTAGGAGATGAAGCGCCAAAATTCATGTGGGCCCCATTTGGGTAAGTTAGTACATCAACTTCCCAGGGTCGTAACTTTTGCATACGATCTTCGTTTTAGGCGTATGATAGCTTGTTGGAAAGGTATCATTGAGGAGATTAATTTTGGGGGCTCAATCATGCCTTTGACTATCAATGAGAACCTATATCTCAAAAAACCTTCATTTAGGCCCTCAAAATGGCCCGGGAAGTTAAAACCTGCTAAAAATAGTAAATTGCCAAAATTGCCAGAACACTGTTTTGAGTCAGTCAGAAAAGTTGGGTGGCCACCGATATCTACCTGGATCAATACATAACCCAGTTTTGTCACTCCTAGTCATTTTGTTTCAAATCTTAGTTCACTCCAGCATATGCATCAGTCTAGTTTCATTGCTAGTAACAATTTTTAGCTATTTAATTGTAAGACTCTTTTAGATTAAGGAATAATAAGTGGTGTTTTATATGTGATAAGAACCTCTCCTTTTTTAATAATTCAAGCTCAAAGTATACATTAATATACTCCAATAGTGTTTTAGTTAAATTAATAAGTTGTTTTACAACTGATGTTGTATAGTTAAGCCCCAGTTCCAGATTGGTCGTGGGCCTATACATCTTTGATAAATAGGAAATTTTTGTATGTGAGAGGTGATAATTTTGGGGAAAAGAATATCAATACATCAAACTAGTTGAATCTGTTCTATGCATGGATTAAAGCTCTCTACTTGGTGAATATACTCTTGATGACAATGTGTTTTGTCCAAATCTTCATGTTTTTTTATCTTACCTTGAATGCAATTTTTCATTTGTGTGAAGTAAATTCCATTTCCTTCAGCTATTATATAACTTATCTTTAATAATATGAAACCTGTAAAATAGTTAATGCTTTGGTGAAGATTCGTTTTTATTGCAACCCATTGGGGTAATTTTGTTTAGATACATGTTTAATGCCTTGAAATGATATTTTAAGACTTAAACTTCTTACATCATATTATTCATCAAGTGGTTTGTTGTTTCCCTTTGTTTTTTACCTCTATTATCTCACTTGTCTGTCATTTTTCTACCACTAGCCAAGGAGGAACCTCATCCATATCATTTTTCCAACCCAACCATGCTCTTGTCTTGGTAAAACCAACCCTCTAACTGACCAACAAAAATAAAAAATCAACCATTCCAAAATTGAGGTGTCCTAGCTTTGCCCTTTAGCAGTCAGGTGCAGACTTTAGGACCAACATCTTCTGGCACTATTGCCAGGGAATAGAGTGACAAAATATCTTTCCCTAGGAGAAAGAAAATGGTCAGATCCAATATTTGATGGTGAACAAACACCATACACATTCATATTGTAGGGCATTCAACTGGTGAATCATGGTTAAAGAATCCAGTGGTGACTCCATAGTTTCAAGAAGTTATATTTTCAATTGGAAGCCATCTTGGCTTGAAGGTTTGCTCCTTTTAATTTATCTTATGTTCCTGGTTTTCCAAAATGATGTTCCTACTATAGATGATGGGGTGAGTACTTTCCTATATTTAAAGAAGATGAAGATGATAACCTTGCAGATATTTGCTTGAATTCCATGAAGTCGTGCATCAGTTGGGTATACATCATGAGGATGTATTAATGAAGATGTTCATGTAATCATTAGAGGGATATGCTCATGAATGATACCGATCCTTGCCTCCTGCTAGCATATCTTCCTTGAAACAATTCCATGCAACATTTAGTGATCATTGTAAAAGGTTTTTTCCACCTGATTCACTTTTTTAAAATTCTTGTGAAGAATTTGGATCTTATATTCAATAGTCAATTATTAGTTCTTCTAGTATTGAAAATTCAAGGGATATTTCCATTGAGGAAGTGGAGGAACATTCAATTACATATGAGTTTTCTTCTAATATTTTTGTCCAGAAAGATGATGTTGGGCATTACATTAATGATGAAATTAATGATAACAAATATTTGGATATATTTTCCATTATTTTAGATGTCTCGGATAGCCAGTGTTATGATGAATATGTTTTTCTGTGTTCTCATAAAGATTTGATTAACTATGAAGAAAATAGTGTTGATGTCTAAACAAAAGCAGCTCGTGGACTTATTATCGGATGTGTTTAATCACTTCAATAAAATTGGTGGCTTTATCAGACTCAGATTGAGCATGAGATGATTCTTCTTGTGTGGAATCAAGGGGCAGTGTGACATCAATGGAACCCAATGGATGAAATCCCAACCCCACATGAAAGGGACTATGGTCGGTCGAGCTATGAAGGGATATGTTATATCTATGTTGAACATAGGTGAGACTCTCATCCCATGTGCACACATGTTTGGAGTTGTACATGCATAAGATATGCATGATCATTCTATTCATGATCTTTGTCATGGCATCAGTTTGGGGTGGAAGGCGGTGGATTTGATGAGCTTGGTGTCCAATAGTGAACAAAGGATGGACCAGAATGTGCTTAGGAACCTGTAGTCCCGATTTGATATGATATTATGTGGTATCCCAAAGTGTACCCACACTTGTTCGAAGAAGATCTTGGCGGTGGCCTCCACTATGATATTCTTGCATGATGTTAGGATGGCCATCTTAGAAATCCAATCAACCACAAAAAAAACAAAGGAATTTTCCTATTTGGTGGAAGGAAGGATCAACATGTAGTCCAGCGAGATGGATTCTCATGATCTTTGGAGAGTTGGAAAAGGGGTGTATAGGCCTTACTTCTTAGTTCTTGGTTTGGCAATGACACAAGTAGTGTAGGACCTTATATACTTGCTAACATCCTAGTGAAGTTTCGACCAATATAAATTCTTATGTAGCAGTGCCATAGTATTTTCCATGCCAAAATATCCTACCATCCGACTGTACTGAGCTTCCCAAATTAGCTTCGTACGTTTTCTTGATGGAACACAGAGGTGGCCCATATGGCATAATAGTCCATATTGAAGATGAAAGTCAGTGAAATTTTCTTATGTTCCCATCAACTGGTATGTGGTAGAGAATTCAAGATCGTTCTTGTAGAGTTGGGGCCACTCGGATGCCTCATGGCCACATGAGTTGAGAATCATGGTTAAGGCTATAACTAGAGGTCGAATGAGGAAATAAATGACATGATTAGTGCTCCTTGTCTTATATTTTATGTTGATATGGAAATAATACAAGTATGTGGACCACTTTTGATGGTGATCGTTCTGCAATTTTCCATGTGTCTAAATGAACTGCAGAGACTTGTGATTAGTGTGAATGATTGTCTCCTTCCTGAGAATGTAGTGCTGCCATTATCGACAGGCTTGTACAATGGAATATATTTCTTTGTCATAGGTTGGGTACTTAAGAACAATATATGATAGTGTCTCACTATGATATGCCATTGGATGACCATGTTGAATGAGAATTTCACCCACAACATATTCAACGACATCTTTCTCAATCTCAAAAGGTGGTTGTAGATCGGTTAAGGAGAGTACTCGGGATTAGTACAAGTGATTTTTCAGAACATCGAACACTTTCTTTTGGGACTTCGCCCACATGAAAGTTTTCTTTCCACCACTCTTGGTCACTTAGCTGAGGGCCCGTGCAATATGGAAGAATCCCAATACTAACCTGCGATAGAAGTTGGAAAGTCCTAAGAAACTTCGAACCTCAGTTAGTGTGGTTGGGGCTGGCTAGTCATGAATGGATTGGATCTTGGTTGGATCCACATGCACACCATGTTCATAAAAAATGTAGCCTAGGTATTGGACCTTGTTCATGGCAAAGGAGATTTTTTCAAGGTTAGCATATAGCTTGTGTTTTCGCAGAGTGTGAATGACTTGTTGAATATGTTGCAATTTTTTTTCCCAACACTTGTTGAAGATAAGGTTATCATCCAGATAAACCACGAAAAAATAATTAGTGAAAGGTCACAATATATCATCCATCAATCTCATCGAATTTATTGGAGCATTTTTCAAACCAAAGGGCATGACTAGCCATTCCAAAATACCTTCTTTGGACCATGGGGGGAGGCTAAAGCGTACTATATTTCCCTCTTGCACAAGCACAATTGCATATCGAACATCATTACACCATGGGGGAAAGATAGCATGTGTTATTTTTCCCTCTTGCACAAACACAAACACATTCTGAATAACATCATTCTACGATGGGGGAAAGCTAACGTGTTCAAGCTTTCCCTCTTGCACAAGCACAAGTGCATCTCAAACATTATTCCACCACGGGGAAACGTTAGCGTGTGCTAGATTCCCTCTTGCACAAGAATAATCACAAACACATTTGAACAACATCATTCCATCCTCGAAGAAAGGTAGTGCATGTTAGCTTCCCCTCTAACATAAGCATAAGCGAAAGTGTATCTCAAACAACATCATTCCATCTTTGGGGAAAGATAGTGTGTGCTAGCTTTCCCTCTTGCACAATCACAAGTGCATCTCGAACACCATCCCACCATGGGGAAAGCTAGTGTGTGCTACCTTTCCCTCTTCAACACGCACAAATGCATTGGGAACAACATCATTTCACCTTGGGGGGAAGCTAGAGCATGCTAACTTTATCCTTTGCACAAGGACAAGCACATCTCGAACATCATCATTCCATCATGGGGGAAAGCTACCACATCCTGGCTCTCCATCTTCCAGAAGTACAAATGCATCTAAAAAAAAAAGAATTCCACCGTGGGGGAAAGCTAGTGCGTGCTAGTGCTAGCTTTCCCTCTTGCACAAAGACAAGCACATCTCAAACATTATTCTAGTGAGGAGGAAAGTTTGTACATGTTAGTCTTCCCTCTTCCATAAGCACAAGCGCATCTAGAACAACATCATTCCACCATGGAGGAAAGTTAGCATGTGCTATCTTTCCCTCTTGCATACAGACAAGTGCATCTAGAACAACATCATTCCACCGTGATGAAAAGCTAGCGCATGATAGTATTCCCTCTTACAAAAACATAAGTGCATCTCAAAGAACATCATTCCACCATGGGGGAAAGCTATAACATGCTATTTTTCACTCTTTCAAAAGCATAGGCGCATCTTAAACATCATTCCACCATGGAGAAAAACTAGGGTGTGCTAGCCTTCCCTCTTCCACAAGCACAAGCTCATCTTGAGCAACATCATTCAATGTGGGGGAAAGCTAGTGTGTACTAGCTTTCCCTCTTTCACTAGCGCATCTCGAACAACATGATTCCACTATGGGGAGAAGATAGTGTGTGCTAGCTTTCCCTATAGCACAATCACAAGGACATATCAAACAACATCATTCCATAATGGAGGAAATCTATCATGTTCTAGCTTTCCCTCTTGCAAAAGTACAAGCACATCTTGAACAACATCATTCCATTGTGGGTGAAAGCTAGCGCATGCTAGCTTTCCCTCTTGCATAAGCACAAATGCATCTCAAACAACATCATCCCACTGTGAGGGAAAGCGAACTGTGCTAACTTTCCCTTTTCTACAAGCAGAGACACATCTCAAACAACATCATTCCACCATGGGGGAAATCTAACACGTGTTGGTTTTCCCTCTTGCACAAGCACAAGCGTATCTCGAACAACATCATTCCACCATCGGAGAAAGTTATCATGTGCTCACTTTCCCTCTTGCACAAGCACTATCGCATCTCGAACAACATCATCCGACCATGGGAGAAAGCTAGTGCATGCTACCTTTCCCTCTTGCACAAGCATGAGCGCATCTCGAACAACATAATCCCACCATGGGGGAAAGCTAGTGCATGTTGGCTTTCCCTCTTGCACAAACATGAGCGCATCTTAAACAACATCCTCCTACTGTGGGGGAAAGCTAGTGTGTGGTAGCTTTCTCTCTTGCACAGGCAAGAGAACATATTGAACATCATCCCACTGTGGGGGAAAGCTAGTGTGTGAAAGATTTACCTCTTGCACAAGAAAGAGCACATCTGAAACAACATCATCCCAACATGGGGGAAAGCTAGCGTGTGTTGGCTTTCCCTCTTGCACAAGCATGAGTGCATCTCAAACAACATCATCCCATCATGGGGGAAAGCTAGCGCCTGCCAAATTTTCCTCCCACGCAAGTAGGAGTGCATCTCAAACAACATCATCCCACCATGGGGGAAAGCTAGCATGTGTCGGTGTTCCCTCTTGCACAAGCAGGAGTGCATCTCTAATAACATCACCCCATCGTGGGTGAAATTTAGCGCATGTCCAATTTCCCACCTGCATAAGCAAGAGCATATCTTGAACAATATCATCCCATCGTGGTAAAAGAATAACATGTGCTAGCTTTCCCTCTTGCACAAGCACGAAAATATTTCAAACAACATCATCCCACCGTGGGGGGAAGCTAACACATACTAGCTTTCCCTTCTGCAAAAGCATGAGCACATCTTCAACAACATCATCCCACCATGGGGGAAAGCTAGCGCATGTTAGTTTTCCCTCTTGTACAAGCACAAGCACATTTCGAATAACATCATCCCACCGTGGGAGAAAGCTAACATTCCCTCCTACATAAGCACAATCACATTTCGAACAACATCATCCCACTATGGGGGAAAGCTAGCGCCCTCTTTCACAAGCACAAGCTCATCTCAAACAACATCATCCCACCCTGGGGGAAAGCTAGAGCATGCTAGTTTTCCTTCCTGCACAAGCACAAGCACATCTTGAACAACATCATCCCATCGTGGGACAAAGTTAGTGCGTGCTAGCTTTCCCTCTTGTACAGGCATGAGCGCATCTAAAACAACATCATCCCACCATCGAGGAAAGCTAGCACATGCTAGATTTCCCTCCTACACAAGAATGAGCGCATCTCAAACAACATCATTTCACCATGGGGGAAAGGTAGTGTGTGTTAGCTTTCTCTCTTACATAAGCACGAGTTCATCTTGAACAACATCATCCACAAGCATGAGCTCATCTGAAACAACATCATCCCACCATAGAGGAAAACTAGTGCATATTAGCTTTCCCTCTTGCACAAGCACGAGCTCATGTCGAACAACATCATCCCACCATGGGGAGAAGATAGTGCGTGATAGATTTCCCTCTTACACAAGCACAATCTCATCTCGGACAACATCCCACCATGGGGGAAATCTAGTGCATGCTAACTTTCCCTCTTACATAAACATGAACGCATCTCGGACAACATCATCCTACCAGGAGGGGAAAGATAGCGCATGTTATTTTTCCCTCTTGCATAAGCACGAGCACATCTTAGACAACATCATTGCACCATGGGGAAATATAGAGCATGCAAGTTTTCTCTCTTACACAAGCACGAATGTATCTCAAACAAGATCGTCCCACCCTGGGGGAAAGCTAACACATGCCATCTTTCCCTCTTGCACAGGCACAAGCGCATCACGAACACTTTTCCTCTTCCACAAGCACAAGCACATCTCAAATAACATCATTTCACCATGAGAGCAAGCTAGTGTGTGCTAGATTTCCCTTTTTCACAAGCACGAGTGCATCTCAGACAACATCATTCAACCGTGGGGGAAAGCTAGTCCGTGCTAGCTTTCCCTCTTGCACAAGCATGAGCACATCTTAGAAAACATTATTCCATCAAGGGGGAAATCTAGCATGTGCTAGCTTTCCCCCACTATGGAATGATGTTGTCAGATATATGCTCGTGCTTGTGTGAGAGGGAAATCTAGCAAGTGTTGTCTTTCCATCTTGCTCAAGAACAATCACATCTCAGACAACATCTTTCCACCACGGGGGAAAGCTAGTGCGTGCTATCTTTCCCTCATTCACAAGCATGAGCACATCTCGGACAACATCATTCCATCGTGGGGGAAATCTAGCAAGTGCTCATTTTCCCTCTTGCACAAGCATGAGTGCATATTGGAAAATATCATTCCACTGTGGGGGCAAACTAGTGTGTGCTATATTTCCCTCTTGTACAAGCACGAGTGCATCTCAGACAAAATCATTCCACCGTGGGGGAAATCTAGCACATGCTAGCTTTCCCACTTGCACAAGCATGAGCACATCTCAGACAACATCATTTTATCATGGAGCAAAGCTAACATGAGCTATATTTCCTTCATGCACAAATAAGTGCATCTCAAACATCTTCATTCTATCGTGGGGGAAACCTAGTGTGTAACATCATTCCACCATGGAGGAAATCTAACGCATGTTGGCTTTCCCTCTTGCACAAGCACAAGCGTATCTTGAGCATCATCCCACCATAAGGGAAATTTAGCCTATTCTAGCTTTCCCTCTTGCACAAGCACAAACACATCTTGACCAACATCATTCCACCGTGCATGAATACTAGTGTGTGCTATCTTTCTCTCTTGCACAAAAACAAGTGCATCTCGAGCATCATTCCACCATGGGGGAAAGATATTGCATGCTAGCTTTCCATCTTGTAAAAGCACAAACGCATCTCGAACATCATTCCACCATGGGGGAAAACTAGCATGTACTAGCTTTCCCTCTTGCACAAACATAAGCACATCTTGAACAACATCATTCTAGCATGGAGGAAATCTTCCCCATGCTAGCCTTCCCTCTTGCATAATCACAAGCACATCTCGAACAACACCATTCCATTGTGGAGGAAAGCTAATGTATGCTAGTGTTCCCTCCTCCACAAGCACAAATTTATCTTGAACAACACCATTCCACCATGGAGGAAAGCTAGTGCTTTCTAGTTTTCCCTCTTGCATAATCACAAGTGCATCTCAAACGTGATTCCACCATGGATGAAAGCTACTACATGCAAGTTTTCCCTCTTGCAAATCACAAGCGCATATCAAACAACATCATTCCACCATGGGGGAAAACTAGTGCATGATAGCATTCCCTCTTCCACAAGCACAACCACACCTCGAACAACATCATTCCACCATGGGGGAAGACTAGAATGAGCTGTTTTTCCCTATTGCACAAGCACAAACACATCTCAAACAACATCACCACAAAGTGGGGGAAAGCTAATGCATGTTAGCTTTCCCTCTTGCAAAAATACCAATGCATTTTGAACGACATCATTCTATCGTGGGGGAAATCTAGCATGTGCTAGTTTCTCCTCTTACACAAGCACAAGCACATCTCAAACAACATCATTCCACCATAAGGGAAAGCTAGCACAACTAGCAAGTGTTAGATTTCCCTCTTGCACAAGCACAATCGCAAGAGCAATTTGAACAACATCATTCCATCATTGGAGAAAGCTAGTGTGTGCTAGTTTTCCATCTAACATAAGCACAAGTGCAAGCACATCTCGAACAACATCATTCCACCATGGAGGAAAGCTAGTGTGTGCTATCTTTCCCTCTTGCACAAGAACAAGCGCATCTCAAACATCATCCTCTTCAACAAGTACAAAAACATCACAAACAACATCATTCCACCTTGGGGGAAGCTAGCGCGTCCTGCTATCTCTCTTGCACAAGCACAAATGCATCTTGAACAACAACATTCCACCATGGGGGAAAGCTAGTGTGTGCTACTTCTACCTTTCCTTCTTGCACAAACACAAGTGCATCTCAAACATGATTTTAGCATGGAGGAAAGCTTGCACATGCTAGCCTTCCCTCTTGCATAAGCACAAGTGCGTCTCAAGCAACATCATTCCACCGTGGATGAAAGCTAGTGCATGTTAGCTTTCCCTCTTGCACAAGCACAAACGCACCTTGAACAACATCATTCCACTGTGGGGAAAATTTAGCGCGTGCTAGTTTTCCCGCTTGCACAAGCACAAGTGCATCTCGAACAACATCATTCCACTGTGAGAAAAAGCTAGTGCATTCTAGTTTTCCCTCTTGCAGAAGCATAACAACATCTCAAACAAAATCATTCCATTGTGGGGGACAACTAGCACATGCTAGCTTTCTCTCTTGCACAAGCAGGGGTGCATCTCAAACATCATTCCACCACGGGGAAAAACTAGTGTGTGCTAGTTTTCCCCTTTGCACAAGCATAAGCTCATCTTGAACAACATCATTCAATATGGGGGAAAGCTAGCATGTGCTAGCTTTCCCTCTTGCACAAGCACATCTCAAACATCATCATTCCACCATGGTGGGAAGCTAGCACATACTCATTTTCTCTATAGCACAAGCACATATAGAACATCACTCCATCGTGGGGGAAAGCTAGTTGCACAAGCACAAGTGCATCTTGAACAACATCATTCCACCATGGAGGAAAGCTAGCATGTGATAGCTTTCCCTCTTGCACAAGCACGGACGCATCTCAGACAACATCATTCCACTGTGGGGAAAAATGAGAATGTGCTAGCTTTCCTTCTTCCATAAGCACAAACCCATCTTGAACAACATCATTCCACCGTGGGGAGAACTAGCGCGTTTTGGATTTCACTCTTGCAAAAGCACAAGCGCATCTTTAACAAAATCATTCAACTGTGGGAGAAAGCTATTGCGTGCACTCTTTCCCTCTTGCACAAGCACAAGCGCATCTCTAACAAGATCATCTCACAATGGGGGAAAGCTAGCTGAATTTCCCTCTTGCACAAGCACAAGCACATCTCGAACAACATCTTCCCATATGGGGGAAATTTGGCGTGTGCTAACCTTCCCTCTTGCACAAGCAAGAGCCCATCTTGAACATCATCTCACCGTGGAAAAAAACTAGCTCCTATTAGCTTTCCCTCTTACACAAGCAGGAAGGCATCTTGAACAACACCATCCCACTGTGGGGGAATGCTAGTGCATGCTAGCTTTCCTTTTTGCACAAGCAAGAGTGCATATCGAACAACATCATCGCACCGTGCGGGAAAGCTGGTGCTAGCTTTCCCTCTTGCTAAAGAAGGAGCACATCTCGAACAACATCATCCCACTATGGGGGAAAGATGGTGTGTATTGACTTTTCCTCTTGCAAAAGCAGAAGTGCATCTTGAACAACATCATCCCACCATCGGGGAAAGCTAGTGTGTGGTAGCTTTCGCTCCTGCATAAGAACGAGCACATCTCAAACATCATCCCACTATGAGGGAAATATAGCACGTGCTAGCTTTCCCTCCTGCACAAGCATGAGTGCATCTCGAACAACATCGTCCCACTTTGGGGAAAAGCTAGTGCATGTGTTGGATAACTTTCCCTCCTGCGCAAGCATGACCACATCTTGAACAACATGATCCCACCATGGAGGAAAGCTAGTGTGTGCTAGCTTTCTCTATAACACAAGCACAAGAGCATCTCGAACAACATCATTCCACCATGGGGTAAAGCTAGCGCATGCTAGCTTTCACTCTTGCACAAGCACAAACACATCTCGAAGAACATCATTCCATCGTGGGGCATGCTATCTTTCCCCCTTGCACAATCACAAACGCATCTTAAGGAACATCATTTCACTATGGTGGAAAGCAAGTGCATGCTAGTTTTCCCTCTTCCATAAGCACAGACCCATTTCAAACAACATCATTCCACCGTGAGGGAAAACTAGCACGTGTTGGATTTTCCTCTTGCAAAAGCACAAGCGCATTTCGATCAACATCATTCCACCGTGGGAGAAAGCTATAACATGCACATTTTCCCTCTTGCACAAGCACGATCGCATCTCAAACAACATCATCCCACCTTGGGGGAAATCTAGTCGATGCTAGCTTTACCTCTTGCGCAAGAACGAGCACATCTCGAACAACATCATCTCACTAGGGGAAAGCTAGCACGTGCTAGCTTTCCCTCTTGCACGAGCAGGAGCACATCTCGAACATCATTCCATTGTGCAAGAAAGCTAGTGCGTGCTAGATTTCAATCTTACACAAGTAGGAGCACATCTCGAATAACATCATCCCACCATGGGGGAAAGTTAGCATGTGCTAGCTTTCTCTTTTGCACAAGAAAGAGCACATCTCAAACAACATCATCCCACCATGAGGGAAATCTTGCGCTTGCTAAGTTTTTCTCTTGCCCAAGTAGGAGCGCATATTAAACAACATGATACCACCGTGGAGGAAAGCTAGCACATGTTAGCTTTCTCTCCTGCACAAGCACGAGTGCATCTCGAACAACAACATCCCAGTGTGGGTGAAATCTTTTGCATGCTATATTTCCCTCCTACACAAGCACAAGCGCATCTTGAACAAAATCATCCCACTGTGGGAGAAATCTAGAGTGGTGTAGCTTTCCCTCCTGCACAAGCATGAGTGCATCTTGAACATCATCCCACCATGGAGGAAAGTTAACGCATGTTGGCTTTCCCTCTTGCACAAGAATGATCACATCTCAAACAACATCATCCCACCATAGGGGAAATCTAGCTTGTGTTAGTTTTTACTCTTGCATAAGCACAAGCTCATCTCGAACAACATCATCCACAAGAACGAGCTCATCTCAAACAACATCATCCCACCATCAGGGAAATCTAGCACGTGTTATCTTTCCCTCTTGCACAAGCACAAATTCATCTCAAAAAACATCATCCCACCATGGGGGAAAGCTAGTGCGTGCTGTCTTTCCCTCTTGCACAAGCATGAGCTCATCTCAAACAAACATCATACCACCATGGGGGAAAGCTAACACATGCTAGCTTTCCCTCTTGCACAAGAACAAGTGCATATTGGACAACATCATCCCACCAAGGGGGAAAGATAATGTGTGCTAGCTTTACCTCTTGCACAAACATGAATGTATCTTGAACAACATCATTCCACTGTGGGGAAAAGCTAGTGTTGGCTAGCTTTTCATCTTACACAAGCATGAACACATTTTGGACAATATCATTCCACTATGGGGGAAATCTAGCATGTGCTAGCATGCTATCTTTCCCTCTTTCATAAGCACGAGCGCATCTCGAACAACATCATTCCACAATGGGGGAAATCTAGTGCATGCTAGCTTTCCCTCTTGCACAAGTGCGAGGGCATCTCGAACAACATCATTCCACCATTGGGGAAATCTAGCGCATGCTAGGTTTCCCTCTTGGACAAGCACAAGCGCATCTCGAACAACATAATTCTATCATGGGGGAAAGCTAACACGTTCTAGCTTTCCCTCTTACACAAGCATGAGCACATCTCGGACAACATCTTTCCACCATGGGGCATGCTACCTTTCTCTCTTGCATCAGCACGAGCGCATCTCAGACAACATCATTCCACTGTGGGGAAAAGCTAGTGCATAACATCATTCCACCGTGGGGGTCCACTAGTTTTCCCTCTTGCATAAGCACGAGCGCATCTTGGACAACATCATTCCACTGTGGAGAAACTGTAGCATGTAACATCATTGCACCATGGCGAAAATCTTGCGTGTGCTAGCTTTCCCTCTTGCACAAGCACAAGCACATCTCGAACAACATCATTTCATCATGGGGGAAAGCTAGCATGTGTTATATTTCCGTCTTGCACAAGAACAAGCGCATCTCAGACAACATCATTCCACTGTGGGGGAAAGACAACATTTCTAGGTTTCCCTCTTCCACAAGCATGAACGCATCTCAGACAACATCATTCCACCATGGGAGAAAGACAACTTTCTTCAAAAGAAGAGAAGCCCGATATTATACAAGACTCCTCGAAAACTAAAAAAGGAGCTCAAGCCATACCTATAGCACTGTTACCTCATTCACCTTAGTAGTTCACTGTTCATTGTTACCTTATTCACAGTTCCCAAGGCATCTTCATCTATCTCGAGGCAATTCATGGTTCCCGAGGCATTGGTCAAAATAGTTTGGGGTTACTTCTTCATGCTTTGGGCTTCTCCTATCATGCCACATCCTAGTTTCTTGAGCGCTCACCTTGTTAACCATTCGGAGGCATGTGTCATTTGATTTGATGGGGCATCCACCTTGGAGGATGCATTACCTAGTCATGGAGACACATGTGGACCTATTTGATTGCCCCTTGACTTGGGGTGAATGATATCATGATTTAAGGAGGGTTGTAGCACACCTTAAACACCTCACACATGACTTCTTGGAGCTGATCTTGAGGAGTCGTCGACACTTGAGGGGTTTTCTCATGATTTGTAGGGGGTTTGACATTGGAGCCTGCATGTCCACCTTGAAGGAGACATGGGAGTCTTTCATTGCACATTTTGTAGAGAATGGTTGAGGATCCACCTACTTGGAGGCGAGGCTGTACGTTAGACATTTGACTCACCTTCTTCTCTTGTTGATGGAGACATCCCTCTTTCATGGGGATTTTTCATTTGGATTATTGTACACATGGTTTGACCACCCCATCTTTTATGTACTCTATACTAGATAGTTGGAGGAGAATAATATCTTATGGCTCTCTAGGCTAGATCTAAAGATCTCACATGAGATATTGATATTTTAATGTAAAGCAAAAACATGCTACACATAATTAGCATGTAGCAAAATAAGAAAAGTTTTTCTGTTAAAAATAGCAAAGCTGCTCCAAGTAAAAAAAAATTGCTAACATTATAGATATTTGCAATCAAGTTTTAAATAGTTTGGTGATTCGGCTCGTTTGAAGGTGATCAATATTGCAAGTTAAATGGAGTTTCCAATATTTAATATTATGGATAAGTTTCAGTCTTATTTTAACTATTTTGCAATGTGGAAGTTATTTGCAAATCGCTTACTTGTTTTCATACTTGTTTCTCCCCTCGCATATGATAAAATGCAAGATTAAATTAATGTCTAATGTTGAATTCAAAAATATATGATCTATCAATTTATTGCTTAGATTAATTTGACTTGAAGCTGTTCATAAATGATCTGATACATCATACACCTTCTGTTCAAGAAAGCGAATAAGCAAGTTATGCAGAGACTAACCTATCCATGTGCAAGACAATCCAAAGGGTGTGATAATCAACTTCCAAAGAACTCACTTGCAGTTTTTGAAATTCTTTCAATCACTGTCATTACCTTATAATCAACAGTTTCTCAAACATCGCATTCCCGTACAGGATGGATTGTTTGCCAACCCATGAACATTAAGAAAAACGATGCCTTAATTGCTTTAATCTTGAATTCCTCGTCGAGCTTACGCCAAGGATGCTAAAATGATCTTAATTTCCGATTACTTATCTAGACCAAACAAGAATGATAGGATCTCAGATTTACTATAGACAACAAAATCTAATGCATGCACCAGTGTTACTTTTGTTTCAAAAGAGAAACTTTTGTGTGCAGTGTTCATGTTCTTAGTGAAATTCCATGTGTCTCTCTACTCTATAATTTAATTTCTCTAGAACCAAGCTCAGACTTGTAATAATTTGTCTCATGTTGTGACTTTCCCTCTAGACTGTCAATCGAAAGCATACGAATTTCCTAGGGCCTGTTATTCTATCCACCCGTCGTTATTGTTCCATTCATTACAAACATACATTGCTATCATTCCATTTGGTCCAGCTAGCTGGAATTTTGTCATTTTTATGTTTGTGACTAAGATCTTTAACTTCTACTCTTGCTACTTACTGTTGAGTTATTCCAATTCCCAATAGAATGTTTATCTTATCAATGTAAACATTTGGGTTCACAATCAATATCAACCGTGCATGCAAAACTGGAGAAATTATTTGTAGTCTCTTCAAATGCATCTTCTAAGGAAAACTTTATCACTATCGTGTGCCTCCAACAATCGTTGCTCCAGGATAACTGTGACCGGAACTCAATAGAGGCAAAACTTAAACTTCATGAAAGCTAAATTTTGCTTAGCGGAAGTTGAACGATTCAGGCAGAAGATTAAAATTGCAGACATAATTTGGAGCTGTGATTGACAATCATCTTAAACGGTATTGGCTTGCAGATCTTATGAGTGCTGCAAGTAACCTCCATAAAACTTGAACACTTTCCCATGACTAAGAAAATGTAGTATTTTGGAGCTGTATACCAGGTCAATTTCACACGGGCTTGCAAATTTTTGTGCAGTGAGAATTCCCATGCTCAAGGTGACCATTTTGTTTCTCTTGTTGTTCAAATTAACTAGTATATTTCTCTTGACCATGCTCAATGAGAAGTGACACTCCAATGACATGAACTGACAGAGATATCATGAAATACTAAAGGGGAAGAATCTATAAAATCAAAACATTATAATATTTGTTGGTGTGACGTCACTAGAGCATATTCATGGTATAGCTCGGGACAAATGTAGAATTTTTTAGGAGCAGAGAACTGGAAACAGTCAATAGCATGCTCTCATAATAAAAATTATCGACACAACTTGACTGGAAAAAGCATTCAGCAAGGTCCATTATTTTATGAATAGTTGCATTTATTCTTGAACCATTAGAAGACTTTTGTTCCTTTTGGAAGTAAATAGACCTATTTCCTCTTTAAAAGAATTGCCTTTAGGGGGAGATCTTGGTGAAATATGATATGTCATGACTCCCTCCAGAGAACTGTTGTTCAAACCATCTGTAATATAGATCTTTCAGACAAGTCCATTTTTGTTCTATTTTGTTAATTTATTCATTGCTCATTTTATGGATGAAATAGCTATAATTGTTCTATGTTGTTCTTGCTTCAACTATTGAATGTGGAAGCTATTTTGATGGTAGTTTTATACATTGAGGGAAATGTGTAATTCCTTTTGTTAGAATTAGGGAAGTAAGGCAAAACAATAGTGTCTTTTAAATTTCAGTGAGTATAACAACTAGAGCATATGTTCAGAAAACAAATCTATACTGTAAGAATAGAGAAAACTGAAACATAAGTACCCAGATCTAAGCTAGTTTAGATATAGCCAAAGTTAGAGAGTAGATCTAGAATAGACACTGGTTCAGATCTATAAAGCTGGAATAGAGCTTGTACTGATCTATAGATCTAACCTCAATCTACAGATCTAAACTCAATACAATCTGATCATGAACAGTAATGCACACTACAAAAGTAAACTCAATATACAGTCCAGATCTAATGACTGTCAATGCTGATACACAAATATAGATAGATTAAAGAAATATAGAACTCAAAGAAAAATCTAGATCTGAAGATGATAAATAGATAACTTACCTTTGTGTTGAAGTCTTACCTCTGAAGAAGTCACAACCAACACTAGAGATGCAAAACCATTTGTAATTATGCTCAGACAAAGCCCATCTCATAGATCCACCATATAGGTTGGATCTCTTGCCAAGAGATAAATGAAATTTCTTGCCACCAAAGGGAAAAGGGCCACAAAGACTTCACACAGTCAAACCCTCACACAAACAGTAGGTGAAAAACACTTAAACCCTCACACAGAACTTCTATGGATAAAACCCTCACAAAAGGTAGCTGTAAGAAAGGCCAAAGGCTCAAAAGATAGTTGTAAGAAAGGCCAAAGGCTCAAAAGATAGCACGGTATGAATAGACCAGCAGACACCCCACAACAGAAGAGAGGGCCACACCCACAGTCACATCACAACAACAAATAGGACAGCCACATAAATAGTCAACCCACACAGCAAGGAGAGGGGCCGCACTCATAGTCACACAACAACAAAGGAGAGGCCACAACTACCAGCACCCCACAGCAGAAGAAGGAGGTTGCTCCTACCAGCAACCCACGGCAGAAGAGGGGCCACACCTACAACAAATAGGAGGAGGGATGAACCTGCACATCAAGCTCAGCAACAGTGCTCCAACAGAAAGAGGGTCGCGGAAACAGGGGTGGCCTCAAGGGAGCTGAACCAGATCACAAGAGGGAGTGGACACATTTACCTACCATTTGCAGTGATGTCATATAATGCCCCCCTTCAAAGGATTGTCAAACCCACAAAAAAGAGACAGTACGTAAGTTCAAAATAATCAATACAAATTTGAATCCATTAAACTCTGAAGATTTTGAATTCACAAATGCATACAATTAAATAATGTAGTGGAAATAAGCATGCATAAGATCATTTAAAATAAGGAATCCATTTCAATTTCATTCAAAAGAAAGGATTAAACTTAATCGCACAGTTATAAATAAAGATTTTATTGTTAAGATTGAACACTTATCTTTTCAGGGAGATGATTCAAGAAACTATCTATGTACAAGCAATTTTCTACATGGTCATAAGCATCCATTGTAGATACCATCCCCAACCTGAGACATGAGCCCTCCAAGGAAAACAAAAATATAGACTTACGGGTTACTCACTCAACCCAATTGCTCTCAAGCTTAACAAATTGTTCATAACTAAACCTTTCAGGTAATCATCCAACATTCAAACATTTATGGCATTCTCATTCATTGCCCACACAACACAACAAGCACTAAGAGACAGACCGGTATCATCACAACTCCAGACTCTAGATCAGTACGGAACTATAGGACCTTCCCCCATCCCACAAGGTTTCAGTGACATGACCATATTAGATCCCTCCCCAGGATCCAAGTGAGATCCCATAGGCCTTAGCAACGAACTACTTCTTATGGAAAACAATGCAGTGGACAATCCAAGCATCCCAACAGTTCTCCCTATGGACATCATACTATACTCAATTTCCTTCATTCAACTTCGAATGGTAGGATAAATGGGTCTATTCCATGACCAACGTATCTCATTACTTTTGGTTCTTCTTGTTCCTAGGTATTCTCCTCCTACACATCTCCACTTCAAAGTGGGTTTTTGGTATTGGGGTTGAGGGTTGTTCATGCCTCAACTTAGATCTCACTCTTTAATCTAGCTTACTTTACTTTACTTTTTTCATCTTACCTTTTATAGGAGACCTTTTGGTACCACTTCTTTGTAATGACATCAATGTCTTCTTGTATCTTTACTTGGATTTGAGTCAACAATTTATCTTATGCAACCCTTGAAAGAGCGACTATGAAGATTGGAAGGGTGGATTTAATAGCAGAAAAAATATGATATAATAATGAAGGCGACATTGAATTAATTGGACATGGTTATTCTCAACATTCTTCTACTTCAATTTAGTTTGATGGGTATGGCAGTGGCAAGGCCCTTGGGGTTTTGTCCAATCCCGGATTTGTAAGATGCATTTTTTAACAAATGTATGGATTTTGATTCAGATTCATCCCCACCTAGCACTTCAGGGTTTCTACCTGACAGAGTTAGAGAGGCATTTCTCTCCCTTGCATTGTTTTAATGATTTTGTAGGGCTTCTTTCATTTTCAAGGTTTGGGAATTAAAATGATCGACATAATGGTAGAAAAGTACCTAAATCAAAGTTTATTGCCATGTGCTATAATTCAATCTTTTTGATGTATGGTCCCATATAATTTCACATAAACTCATAGTATCGATTGCTTTTCAATCTCCCTTTGTATTTATGGACTTGTTTTAAAGGTTTTTGATATTATGGTAGCTGCGGGAGGTATTAACCTCCATGTGTAACCTTTGGCTATAATAGAATATTTCAAAAGCAAGAGAAACCCTAAACAGATGTGTAGAAACTCTAGAAGACAAGTCGACTCAGTAAAAGAATTAATATTAAAGTATTAGCTTCTAGAAGGACAAGTCAGCCCAGACAAGTGATAGGAACCACTATAAATAGAGGGCGCTCTAGCTCATTTGTACTCACTCACCTCACTCACTCTCTCAAGTGTAGCGCAAGTTTGTAGTTGCAACTGCAAGAATGAAAGGTGGATATTCTGGGGTGATTTTTGGTCTCTCTCTCTATCGCCATCTAGCATAAGATGTGAGCCCTGCCTTCTAGTATCTCTTGGTGGTATTCTTGGTGACATTCTTGGTGGTATTCTTGGTAACTGCAGCTGCAACTATTGCAGCTGAGTATTGTTCTTGTTCTGTGACTTTGGGATTCTATCTGGTGAGCTATCTTTGGAGAAAGATGCACTCTCTTGGTTATCTGTTGATTCTAGTGTTGCTTCTGGAAACATTCTATCTAGAAAAGGTTATGGTGCTCGGGGGTGGCTGTGTGCTTATGGTTGGGTGAAAATAATGATATTTTCTATGGTAAAACAATCACATCAAATGTTTTAACAGGTTATGGGCCCACACCATCTTCAAGACAATATAATCGTTGGAAGGTAAAGGGAAGTTCTTTGTTAAGCTCATTGTGGCACCTGTTGCAGCTACAACAAACCCTAATCCAACTCTTTGGGCACCTTAAACGTTGGACCTAATTTATGGACATTCTAGTGCACCCTAGCTTAGTGCACCCTCTGGTGTCCTCAACTAGCAAAAACATCAAGTTTGAGTTTCTGGTCAAAGTTAAAGTCAAAGGTTGACTGGTCAAAGTCAAAGTCATAGGTTGAATTTTGGTCAAATTGATTTTGTGATCAAAGTTGAAATTTTAGGGTTTCTAGCTTGTTCTAATCAATGAACCTTTTTTATTCAATTTCTAACCTCTCCTTGTCAAGATGGTGTCTAGTTTCATATTAGAAGACAAGATGAACGATGCTGCAAATTTCAAAGGTATGCACTTGTATATGTTTTTCATGTCATATCATCCAACAAAGCATGAGTGTGTTTTGCAAGAAATGTACAAAAGACCTTGTCCAAGCAATGATCTTGGATTCAATACATTCATAGGAACAAGCAGTTGAGGCTCCAGGTTCTAGGTTTGATTGATCAAATTGTTAAGTTTCAATTTGCACGTATCAAGTTTGATAGTTGCTATAGTACAAGTAAACACTATAGTCATGACAACAATCTTTGAAATGTCCCATTACTATTAGATATASTTGGTTKCATGCAAGTACTATTGATATAGATKCTTATTGCACTTGTTTGATGAACTAACATCTCCTCTAGGAGATATTTATTTTTCCCGGGCAGGTCACCTTGGTAGTTCTATGATCCTTGTTAACATATATGTTCTTATGAAAATACTATTGGAAATACTTTTTCTCTTGTTGTTCTTGTTCCAGGCAGGTCACATGCAATAACTCTAAGAAGGAGCTACAGTGACAGTTGCAAGAATGGAGTAGATGACTCCATCAAGTGGTGAGGTAGGTGATCTCACCAAGTACCAATTCTAAAGGAAGCGTGTAAAGAAAAAAAAAAATTGGACATCGTTCACTTAGATGTGTGTTGACCAATGTCAACTTCCTCACTAAGTGGAAGATAAAGATCTTGAGGTTCTATAATGAAGGAAAGTACACCTCGAGGTATCTCATTTCCTTTGTAAAATAGTTAAGATTAGGAGGGAGCTAAATGTCCCACATAATCCTCAACAGAATGTGTGGCAGAAAGAATGGAAGGAAGCTATGATGGAAGAATATTAATCCATCATGAAAAATGATGTATGGGAAATTATGCATGGACCTGAAGGAAAGTATGTAGTCACTTCAAAATGGGTTTACAAGATAAATCATGCTGTAGATGGTAGTATCGATAAATACAAAGCAAGATTCATTGAAGAGTTGTAGATAGATGCAACTCTACCCTCATGCCAATGGGTAGAGTTGTAGATGCTACAACTCTAGGCACATGCCTATGGGTAGAGTTGTAGATAGATGCAACTCTTCCCACAAGCTAGTGGGCAGAGTTGTAGAGGCTACAACTCTATCCATGTTGTAAATGGATGCAACTCTGCCCATAGGCCAGTGGACAGAGTTGTAGATGCTACAACTCTGCCCAAAGGCCTATGGGTAGAATTGTAGAATCTATAACTCTGCCCATTGGCTTGAAGGAAGAGTTACATCTATCTACAACTCTGCCCACAGGCATGTGGGTAGAGTTACCATGTGGCAACTATATGGAAACTCTCACCACAGGCCCATGGGAAAAATTGTACACAGATGCAACTCTTCCCACAAGCCAGTGGGTAGAGTTATAGATGCTACAACTCTACCCACAGGCCTTTGGAAAGAGTTGTAGCATCTACAACTCTATCCACTGGCCTATGGGCAGAGTTGCATCTATTTACAACATGGGTAGAGTTGTGGCATCTACAACTCTACCCATTGGCCCGTGGGAAGAGTTTCATCTATCTACAACTCTACCCATAGGCCTGTGCCCAAATTTGTAGCATCTACAACTCTGCCCATTGGCATGAGGGTAGAGTTGCATCTATCTACAACTCTGCCCATAGGCCAGTGGGCAGTTTTGTGGCATCTACAACACAACCCACAGGCCTGAGGATAGATTTGTAGCATCTACAACTCTTCCCACTGGCCTGAGGGTAGAGTTGTATCTGTTTACAACTCTTCCCACATGACTGTTGATGGGCGAAATCGACCGTCCGTCAACTGAGAGAGTGGAACCGGTCCAGGGTTGTCTAATAACCCAAGCCGTTTGGAATGAACCACCCTGACGAGTTTAACGGCTCCGTTGGCCGCTCTAAGGTCTTCTAAGAAAACCAAAGAGGAACGATCTGAGCTAAGAAATCTAACTAAACTACGTAAAGCAAACTAACTATAACTAAATACAAGCAACTAACTAAAATAAAGGAAACTAGAAACTAATAAAGCAAAATAAACTAACTACACTAATCTAACTAGAAATTACTTAACTACTTATATATACAAGATACTAACTATGATTATAATAACTCAAATCAACTACCTAATTATCAGCTATGATATTCCTTATTCACAAATATACAATATGGACAAACTACAGATTTGATTAAAACCTGCAAAACTCATGTGA